>QEPC01008421.1:66477-103245 GCA_003113815.1 Sphenodon punctatus | reverse complement strand
TTAGTGATTTAGTTTTAGTGTTTGTAGGAGTAGGTCTGTGTACTTATTAGATAATCCATTTAGTTCATAGCATTTAGAATAGTTAATAGCAGTTAGATTTAGTGTAGATAGATAGATATAATATTCGATTAAAAAAAATAAGAAAACCCCATATAAAAACCAAAAAACCAAATAAATAACAAAAGAAAACCATATAAAACCCAATAAAAAACCAAAAAACCATATTAAAAAAAAACAAAAAACCATGACAACACTTCCGGAACGGCTGAACGGCCGAGCCGAACGGCCGAACAGAACAGCCGAACGGCCTAACCGAACGGCCTGTTCGGACGACCGAACCGAACAGCCGAACCCGAACTCGGCAAATGAACCGAACGAACCGAACAAACGAAACGAAAGAATCCGAAACGAACGGCTGAACCGAACGCAGCCGAACCGAACGGCCGAACCCGAACCGCGATCTGTTCGCCCATCCTTAGTACTCAAGGTGCGGTTGCACCCTTAGTTTATATAGGGGCATTGTGATATTTTCAGTTTTATTCTCTATTCCTTTATGAATAATTCCTAACATTTTGTTTGCTTTTTTGACCACTGCCACACATTGAGTTGAGGATTTCAATGTATTGTCCACAATGACGCCAGGGTCCTTTCCCTGAGTGATAACTCCCAATTTAGAACCTAGCATTGTGTATATATAGTTTGGATATATATACATATTATTCCCTATGTGCATCACTTTGCACTTGTCCACATGAAATTTTATCTGCTTAGTTAGATGCCCAATCACCTAGTCGCACAAAATTCTCTTGCAATTCTTCACAGTCAGCTCGTGTTTTAACTACCTTGAATATGAATAACTTTGTGTCATCTGCAAATTTGATCACCTCACTCTTTTCTCCCTTTTCCAGATCATTGATGAAGATATTAAACAACACCGGTTCCAGTACAGAGCCCTGCGGCACACCACTATTTACTTCTCTCCATCCAGTACAATCATTCTTGATGAGGGCAGGGACCGTGTCTATTCAATTACTTTGTAAAGTGCCAGGTACATTGCTCGCGCTATATAAATGCTTGCTGATAATAATAATAATTGTGAAAACGGACCATTTAGTCCTACCCTTTGTTTCCTAGCCTTTAACCAGTTACCAATCCACAATAGGACACTGCCTCTTATCCCATGACTACTTAGTTTCCTCAAGAGTCTCTCTTGAGGGACTTTATCAAACCTTATCAATCGAATTGGTTTCCTTCATTTAACTCCAGAGATGCCTACTTTCTAATTTCCATATGACCCTCTCATAGAAAGTTACTGCAGTTTGTGAAATCTGTGAAAGTGTGCAGTGAAAGATCCAGGTCTCTCAAGGTTCTGCTGTAACCACTAGATGAAACTGCCCCTTGTTGTAATGGCATATACTGAACTATATAGGAAAGTATTAGTCAAAATAAATCCACGATTTAAGGAAATAAAATGGAGAACAGCAAGGTGGCAGCTCCAGGGTCAATTGGAGTCTACAGCTTGTAAAAATTGATCAGGGTGATAAGTGTAACTTCAGTTGTCTTTCTCCCTTTTTCTGCAAGCTGAAGTCCACAACCAAAATGCTGCTCTGCTGAACTGAATTGGGCTTGTACCAGCAAAGCGCACCGGGGACTGGTGCCTCAGTATAGCCAGCCACTGATGTTTAAATCCCTCTATGCAGAGCAGGTCTGACATACAGAGCTCATTTCTGGTGCCACTTGATTTCAGTAGGGTCTGGATTTTACCATTGGTGGTCAAGACGTGGCAATGGTGTACACAAGGTTATAGGCACAGTGGCACTTCTTGCAAAAGTGGTTTGTGGGCTTTGGTACTGAGTACCCAGCTTGTACTCCTACGGTAGCTGGTTACATTGGACTAGCGGTGAGGTGGTACAAGCAGGTCTACTACCAGATTGGTGTTCTAGGTTCTTTACCTGTGGATGAGCTATTGGATATCATCCATCCATCCTCCTTCTCCTTACCCACCAAAGCTTCTGATTAGCCTTAGCCTATTTTGCAACCTTTGGTGCATCTCAACAGTTTCCTAGCTTGGTAACATTGTGTCTCATCCAGTGAATGTCTTGGGTTTCTGACCTCTACTCTCTGCAATGCTGACTCTCATTACCTTGCCTGCTATTGTTGTACTGATGGCAAGGCCAGAATGAGCTGACACCCCAGCTAGTCATTCCTTGCATCCCTATCACATTTTCAGACAGCAGTAGTACATCATCTCCAAAGTCTCTCACTTGTTTCCCTTCATTCCCTTCTGAATCCCTCATTAGAGTGTTCAATTGATTTCTGCTGCTGCATCACCCAGTCAATTGCAACACTGCGCAGTGCGAGGTAAAGAGATGCCGTCCCACTTCTGCTGTAGCTTCCCTGTAAGCCAGTCAGGGTTCCCTGCTGTTTGTTTTCACATACCGTTCGACTCTGCTTTATAGGCTTTCTGGAAAGACTGCCGATCTCTACATCAAGGTTGCATCGGTAGAGAGATCACCATAGTGATGCTCTGTTCATCCTGACCAAGCTCGATGGAAAATTGAAAAAGCTGATTATCAAGCTGTTTCTCAGCACTTTGCACTGATCAGTCATGTGTCAGAATACATCAGGGGCATGGAGAGTTATACGGGATGCACTCAGAACGGGATTTTCAAATGCATCAGTTCACAAATTAGCATCCCTAGCTCCTAATAAGACAGCAAGCTAGGTTTTCTAAAGGAGTGTAAGTCATGCACCCAAATTGCATGGGTGCCACTAGGACTTGTTCTCTTTTAAACCATTATCACCATCACTATTAATATAATAACACTCTCTCCATAAATAGTGCTGTGACCGTGCATCCTAAATATGTGCAGGGTGTGGGCCCAACACTAAGTGGTAGCAGGGTGTAAACCTTAAAAAAAAAAAGAGTCATTAGGCCCAACATCTCTGAGTTTAGCCCTTCAGCTGGAAACAGAAGAAAGAGACCAACAGGAAAGAATCAGAGAGTCCGGTAATTTTACCTTGATAGCCTGCCCTGCTGCTGCCTTGAACAGGAGGGACAAGGCTGGATCTGGAGCTCTGGGAACCAGGGTAATACGATGGATGTTGGTTTGTAAAAAAAGACACATGATATAGGAAACTTGTGGTTTGTATCCTGAAAGCACTTGTGGCATGGAATACCTGTACTGTTACAAGTATCTTTCATCCAAGTATACTAACATAATAAGTAAGCTGGGGGATTGGTAAATGTTCATGTTCCCATTATACAGACATGGAAACAGAGACACTGGAAGTTAAATGTTTTGTCTAAAGTGTCACAGCCTGTTTGTGGCAGAGTTGAAAATAGAATCCAGGAGTCCATGCTCAGAGTCCTTCTCTTTATTATATAATTAAATAGTCAATTATGCATTTACAAGGTGTATATCATATAATACATAATAGCAATCCAATGATTGCTTTACACTTTTATTCTACCATATCATTTGCCACTTGTCTTTAAAGGTTTCCTAGTAATCACATACACAAAATAAATAATACAGAACTGATACAAAACGTTTTCTCCAGGCAGCAATATTTGTAAGGTGAGCTTTTATGTAGAGGTGGGGAACCTTTTCCTCCTACAGTTCCTTTGAAAATTAGTTACAAGCTCTGTGGACCAGACAGGAGTTAGTTAGGTGGGAGGGCAATCCAGAGGAGTGCTCAGGATAGGGGGAGTGTCCAGACTCCAGAACAAGGATTTATGCCATGGATTCCTTCTTCCCTCCCCCATTCCTGAGAGCATGCCCTCATCTCCACTCCCTTCTCCTGAGCTCATTGTTGCTTGAGGGGAAGGACTGAATCCACAGGGCAGATCCAGGAACTGGAAAGGGTTCAAATATTTGGTCCATAAGCGGATAGTTCCCTCTCCCCCACACTGCCTTATAGCCTTTGCAATCTCTTGCTTTTAGAGCAATCCTCAATTAAGAGTCCAGTTTAGAGACAGCAGTTTAGAAAAGTAAAAAAATGTTTTTTGCTTTTTTTAAACTCACCTGCCTGATCTGTCATTCCGATCTGTTTCATTCAGATCATCTGAAACTGTATGTTAAGAGATGGAGTTCTCTGAGCTTTAAAGAATTTCATCTGCAAACTCTCTTCAGTAGATTAGAGTGTGACAATGTACCCAGCCAGAGATGAGACAAAGTCCATTGTAATCAATAGGCTCCCACTGACTCAGTGGGGTTTGGATCAGGCCCATATGTCCCCATAAGCACCAAATTCCTGGATGAAATTCAGCAGACAAAGACATAATTCTCCAGAATTCTACATACTACATACATAGCACATGCACACACACATTTAAATAAAACTGAACCTAGCATGCAAAATTCTACTTCTTCTTTCCATACATTTTGGAGGTCTTTGGGTAGGAGAGTTTTGGTCAGTTTGAATTGATGGCCCCATAACTAGGAATACCCTAAAAATTATCAAGCCCCTCCCTTTTCCCTTCCTCTCTAATATCTTCATCCATCTTTAGTTGACACTTCCAAGAAGCCTGAAGGAGTGGAGTGTCTAGTTTCTGAAAGCACCAGCCCAGGTACCAAACACAGAATGTAGTGCACAGCCCTGCTGAGTCTGGGAAATGCGTATGGTCTCATTGATTCGAATGTGAGACTTCTTTTGTGAGCGAGGGTTGCAAAATCAGGTTCCTAAAGCAGCACCATCACTGTCCAATGAGGAACCGGACACCAAAAGAATTTCAGTTGCTTTTTCTAAATTCTTCCTTCCACCCTGGTACACATGTTTTGCTGTCAGGATCATCAGCAGATGTTAACAGAAAACATATACATAGAGCAGTCTGTCATGCTGTGATAAAACTGCCTGCAAATGATGACTGGATAAATGTTTCTGGATGTGAGTAAAGTGCGTAGACTTCACCATTAAATCTGCTCGTGGGCTTGGCACTGCTTTTCCTTCTTTGTTTAGCTTTCTCATTCCGTTACATTAAGCAATGGCCTGGGCTGCTAGTATCTGTCAAATTTCCCCTAGTAATGGAAACATGCCACAGCTTGGGCCACTAGAGACATTTAGGTCGTATTGTATTCAAATCTGACTTTCCTTGAAGATGTATAGCTAGAGCGCTGCAGCCTAATGTAATGAATAATTAGGAGCAATTACAAGGAAATTACTAAAACCAACCAGGAGTAAAAATCAGCATTCATGATTTATTTATTTATCTATCTGGTAGTTTGCCATTGGCAGCAAATGACAGACAGACAAAGACATAATTCTCCAGAATTCTACATACTACATACATAGCACATGCACACACACATTTAAATAAAACTGAACCTAGCATGCAAAATTCTACTTCTTCTTTCCATACATTTTGGAGGTCTTTGGGTAGGAGAGTTTTGGTCAGTTTGCATTGATGGCCCCATAACTAGGAATACCCTAAAAATGATCAAGCCCCTCCCTTTTCCCTTCCTCTCTAATATCTTCATCCATCTTTAGTTGACACTTCCAAGAAGCCTAAAGGAGTGGAGTGTCTAGTTTCTGAAAGCACCAGCCCAGGTACCAAACAGAATGTAGCGCACAGCCCTGCTGAGTCTGGGAAATGCTTTAGTTGACACTTGATACAGCAAATGATACAGCAGGGCTAAGTCTTGTTGGAGCCTCTACTGCACTGATAATTAACACTGCTGCTCCTGAGCTACAAGTGGCTCCTCAGCCTATGACCAGGGACCTCTGTTGAACCTATGACACAAGTCCCTGCCTATGACCAATGGCTCTTCACAGCCACATTTGTCCTGCCTAGAGAATGTGGAGACAGACAAAATGGCCCTGACTGAGAACACACTGCAGCTCCAAACATGGATCAGTCTTTCAGCGCTGACATTGTTGATCCAGGCACTGGGGCCTCTCTCCTTGCTGGGCTTGGGAGCAGGGGATATGAGGCACAAGGTTTTGGTGCCTTCCTCTTCCTTCATCATGCACTGGACCAAGCTGTGATTCTGATTGGCAGTGGCTGATCATGTGGCTCCCGATACAGTTGAGATTGAATGTCGCTGTTCTACTGGTGCTTAAGTTTGTTTATTTATTTATTTTACTAATTTTCTACCCCGCCCCCTCCTGCTCACAGAGCAGCTTGGGGCAGCTTACAAAATGCATAAACAATAAAAACACACATAACCTATCATTAAAACATTTTAAATGATAAAAAGAACTAAAAGGACAGAATTTCCCCTCACCAACCCACCCCACCCTACCTGTCTCCCTCTCCAAAGGCCCGGCGGAACAACCAGGTCTTACACTGTCTGCAGAAAGGGAACGTTAGGGAAAGGATGCAGAAGGTGAAAGGAATTATGCATGTACTGGCTTGGAGTCAAGCGGACTTGAATTTTTGCAAGCTTTTCCTAGCCTGAGCCCACTGGCAAAAAGCCCACCCTGATACAAGCTCAAAATTTATTTTGGCAGATTGGTGTAAGCCCAACCCAACCTGTATGTTACACAGTCACAAACCAGGACCTGTTCTGTACACCTGATCAAAGCCAGACCCAGTCTGACCTGGTCTGTCGTATATGTTAGAATATCAGGTCTGGCCCTCTAACTTTAATTCAATCTGAATAAACCCATCCAAACCCAGCTGTGTTTTGGCTTGGCCTAGCCTGTTCAGTATTAGCTTCCAAGTTGGGATGGTCACAGCACTGAATGAGGATATTTGGCTGACATTTCTGCTGGCCAATTGGCATCACAAACAGATCTTATACCACAGTGACACGTAAGAGAATCCCTGGCATAGGCTCATTCTCTGCACATGCTGTGCAGGCATATAAAATTGTGACCCTTTATCACATCTTTCTGATATCTGGAAGTGATGATCCTGAAGGTGTGAAATACAGCCCTGCCAAATTTCATGTACACTGGTTGGACTACAAAGATGTTACAGTCAGACATACATTTATAAGTTAATTGCTTATACCACCAGGACCGTTTATCCAATTCTTTTGGAAAATTGGCATTGATAGTGAACATGAGGAGGGGTATAAACTTGCCAAGTTCTATCCACATTTGATGGGAGACAAAGAAGTTACAGCCATGAATGCATATGCAGGGTTCAAAATAACACAATTCAACTGCTTATAAAATCATATTCCTTTATCCAATATTTCTGAAGTTTGGTATACATAATGCCTTCCATTGGATGTACAATATTCCACGTTTCATCCAAATATAATGAAAAACAAAAAAGTTACAGCCATAAATGTGTTTTCCATTGAAACCAATGGAAAGCAAAAACGAAAACAAAATTTTGATATTTATAAAAACGAAAATGAAAGATTTAAATAACAAAAACAAAACCCGACATGGGTCCTTGGTGCACACCTCTAACCACCAGTAGTTCCATCTACTGAATTTCAGTACAGGGCAGAGGTCATATACAATCCATCAGTCTATCAAATTAGTCTTTTCACCAATAATCACTCTTCTTGCCCTGGCTGCCAGCTCAATCGCTTGCACCCTGCAACCTTCGTGTCTCAGTCCCTTCTTTTCAACACTCCTAAACATTCCGTCTCCTTCACATTGAGCTCTGGCTCAGCCTGATCTCTCTCTGGGCTGGCTGAGCCATGCCCATCCACTACTGTATCTCCATAGGTACTGTCTTGGGCTTTGCTTCACACCTGTAATCCTGCTAGTCCAGTCCCCTGGCTCACTCTTAAAGAGCCTGCAGATCTCAGGGACTCTGCCCTCTCACACTCACCCTTTTCCAACCAATCACGCAGGGCACACAAACTGTGCATTTTGTTTGAAAAAAGTATTTATGGAGATAAGATTTTTTTTAATGCCTGTTGTTTCCCTCTCTTTCTCCTTTACCTAAATTATGGATGACCTGGGAAGGAAATTGTACCTCCAGTAGCATCCAGGTGATCAATTTCTGCCAAGTCCCCCAACTCCAGTCAGTAAACACATGTGGAAAAGAATACTAACATCCAAGAAGTTCCATTATTTCCACCAGACAAACCTCCCCAAAAGGCCCTATATGGTTGTCACTTTCCTTCTAGCGCTGGAAGGTCAGACTAAGCTCCTGTGAGAAACCACCAGCACCATTCTTGATTGCACCAAAAGTAGAGGCCCTGAAGCAGCAGAAGCCCTGGGTATCTTTCCTGCCTGGTAAGCAAGGGATAAATGTTTTAAATTTGTTTTAATAATAAAAATGTTTTAATAATAATATTGGAATTTTTTAGATTTGTAATGTGGTTTTTAAATTGTTTAATTTTGTGTTGGAAGCCGCCCCGAGATGCCGTAGGCATGAGGGGGCAGCATATAAGTGCAATAAAAAATAAAATAAATAAATAAATCTGCATCATGTATGTTGCACTCCCACTAGAAGGTCCACCTGTCCTCAGAAAAGATTTGTTTTCAGAAAAAAATCCTGAAAATAGATATATTATTTAGGAGATTTTCTAACCAAACATTGACCCCGTTTCTCTAAAAACAATGGCAATAGGGTGAGAAAATTATATGCAAAGCTGTAACTTGAAGCACATTTTCATGTTTGATTTACAAACCCTGTTAAAAGAGGTGAGTACAGGAAGGGCATCATCTTACTCAGTGGACCCACCCCCTGCCTGTTTACATTCATAGTCAGCTCATCCCACTTCGGGGACAACAATTAGCTTCAGTCCTGTTTATGGCTTTTGGCCCTGCAGACCCAGTGGTGCTCTGGGAGAGTGAGCTAGGCTCCATTCTGCCTCATACATCACAAGCGGAATTGTTAACCAAGTTGCTCTGGCTGCAGAATCTTTATTAGTTGAGTCAGAAAGAGCACAGCTTGAGATTTGAGTCCCAGCATGAATTTTCTAGACTGACAGTTAGAAAACACAGCTCTTTTTGCTTGTGAACTGAGATAACGGATCAGGAAGCCTTTGAGAGACAAGCAAGGAACCCCACCAGTTTGATCTTTAGGGTTGCCACGGTCTGTTTTCATCCAGACAGTCTGGGAATTAGGGGGCTCTGTCCAGTCTTCAGGTTGACATGGGACCCAGACACCAAACGTCCAGGAATCTGTCTTGTGAGGTGTCTCTTTGGCAAGGTATTTATTTATTTATTCAAATTTTTACCCCGCCCTTCCCCAAAGGCTCAGGGCGGCTTATAATGTAAAAACACAAAAATACATTCAAATACCTTTTAAAAAAAAAACCCTATCCTAACCCCCACCCCAATCCTAATCCCCACCTGCCAAATGATTTGCCAAGAAGGAAGGTTTTACACTGCCTCCAGAATATGCCCACACTTGAGCTCCAACAGACCTCCAGAGGGAGGGAATTCCACAATATTGGGGCAGCAACTGAGAACCCCTCTCTGCAGGCCCTTGTCGTATGAATAAGACTAGCAGGTGGAACCCGCAAGAGCGTGCTCCCAGTTCACCACAAGGGTCACGGTGGAGCATGGTAGGAAAGGTGGTCCTTCAGATATGTAGGTCCCAGGTCATTTAGGACTTTAAATTCCTAAATGTGGGTACTTCCTGTAGATACCATCTGATAGTCTTGTTCGTACGGCGAGGGCTCACAGGGAGGAATTCTTGGCTACTGCCCCGATTTTATGGAACTCCCTTCTGCTGGAGGCTCGATTGAGCTCAAGCCTGAGCGTCTTCCGGAGGCGGTGTAAGACATTTCTGTTGGGAAGGGATACCGGGGGTGTGTGTGTATGCTTGATGGGGGTTGGGTGTGGGAAATGGGGAGGTGGTATTGGGTGGGTTTTTGTGGGGGGCTGAGGATGGGTTGGGGGGTTTAATGGTATTTTATTGTTTTACTGTTTGTATGGACTGTTTTTTATATGTTTTATATATAGTGTGAGCCACCCTCGGCTTTTTTTAGGGGAAAGGCAGGATTAAATAAATAAATAAATAAATAAATAAATAGCAAAACCAGCACCTTGAATTGTGCCCAGAAAGTTATAGACATCCAGTGCAGACTATAAAGCACAGGTGTAATGTGCTCATGACGACCTGTCCCCCAAAGTCAAGTGGCTGCGAGGTGTCTATTTCTAAATGCCGCACTCCATAGCATTCCATAGAACTGAGGTAGGAAACCTCAAGCCCAAAGGCCAAATGTGACCTGCGGCTAGTTTTTATGTGGCCCCTTTCCCGTTCTTGGATCTGATCCCTGGATTTAGATCCTACCTCAAAACACTGAAAAACTGAGCTCAGGATAAGGGAGGAGAGATGAGGACGTGCCCACAATGATAGGGGCCAAATCCATGGCACAGATCCATGATCGGGAACCTCATCTTCCTGATCACACCGTGTAAGTACCCCCACTTGTACTAATATTCAGAGTGGCCCCTGGAAGGGAAAAGGTGTCCCACCATGCCACAGAATTAAGATCTTTTTAAAAGCACACCCTCCATTTTAGGCATTTATTTTAAAGGTGTATACTTTTACACACCCAACGCAAATTAGCACTATCCAGTTTCTTTCGATGAGACTATTGCTTTTACAGTCTCTTTTCAGAGCAGAACCACAGTTTAATTCATCTAGGCAACTTGGGCATGAAAGTGCTCACCGTGACTACTGGATTTAAGCCCTGTGCTTCAGTAATAACTGGAGACCTCGATGGGTCCAGGACTGCGCTATGCTAGGAACTGTACAAATACAGAGTAAAAGAGGATCCCTGCCCCCAAAGCACTTACTGTGATTAAAGTCTTTCCCATTTTGCTTTAGATAAAACACATGGGGAATACTGCAAATACTGAGGGAATGTTAATTAGTAATTAAAGGCAACTGAAAAGATTTTAATGAAACCATTGTATTATAGAACCATTCCCACAACTGTTTCAAGTGAAAACCCTTTGTGTATTGAATCATACAGCTGTGTGTTGCTTAGAAGGCAGGTCAGCTTTCTGCCAAGTGGCAATGGCAGCAAAAGTGGCAGAGGATCGGAGTTCTGGAGGATTCCACTCTAAAATACATTAAACAAATGGCTTGAATGAGCCCTCCACCGGATCCACAGACCCTGCACAAGCCCAGGGAAAATACAAGGAACAAGTCAGAACCATAAGATTACTTACCGTAATCAGAGCCGTAAGATCACCACAACACAGCAAGCCTTGTGCCAGTCCCTGTAGACTAACCACTCTACAGCCAAACCCTCTATATCTGAACTCCTACCCTTCACCTAGTCTATACCTGCTTGTGCTTACCATATTATCTGGCTTCTTGCTTATGCCTCCTGGTGATTATAAGGGGTTTCCTCATAGGAGAGCAGCGCTGAGCTCCTTCTAGCACCTCTATATCCATTTTCTTTTCTGGCTTTAACATCTGAACCTCTCTCTTGGCCATTACAGAGCTGAGCTCTGCTTGGCTTCTACACTGCGGCTTTTCCACACTGCTTGCCACCCTGACCACCGTCACCGCCACTCTCCCACTTCAGGCTCAGATCGACAGACTCTGCTCCAGGAGAGTTCTAGATAGCTGCGCAACAGGTCCATGCCCTCACTCACACACAGTCACAAAGCAATGAATCCCATTCTCTAAGCAAAAGTCAAAGTATTACATTTGGATTCTGGGGGAAACCAAGTACAGCCAACAAAGACACAATAACACAGGCTCTGAGTTTCATAGGACCGCATTCTGAAATATATTAAACAAATGGCTTGAGTGTACCCTCCTCAAAGTCCATACTCCCTCTACTACCTCATGGAAAATACAAGCAACAATGCAGAGCTATACAGCCAAAAAATGTATTTGGTTCTCCCAAACAAGAATCAGAATACCACACCACAGTATTTTGATTTAGGAGGAAACTGTTTTGCATGCCAAAAACTGTTACTTCAGCTGGTGTAGGGGCAGGAAGGGGAACAGTTAGGAGAGGGGAGAAAGGGGAACAGAAACTGTCCAACCAACCTATATCATTGCTGGGTTATGATGTGTGATTGTTCATCTTTTACAGTCTTAAAATTTAATTTTTAAAAAATGTTTCTACCACTTATAAAAGTGGTAGAAGATTAAGTAGTAATTCTAACAAAAGCATTTTTCTTATCTTGCAGGCCTGTCAAGCTGGCACAGCCACACTGAACTCCGGCACAAAGAAAATCCACAAAAGGAGAAAAATACAAATAAACACAAATAGTAAATCCCGTGCACAATCCTACATTGAATCTGGCTTGCTGATGGTGCCTCAGAATATCCCAATAAACGACAGATGTACAAATAACCCTTCCTTCACTGAGAATCAGAGAGGTCCTTCCTGCTAAGCATACTAGATCAAGGCCTTACAGATGTATTTTAACAGTGACTCATGTACAATTAAACACACTGCAGTGTACTACCAGAATGATCCAATACACCACAGAACGTGTTATTTATTTAGTATTTATTTATTATTAATTATTTATCTATTTCCTAGTGCTTTACAATCATCAATTATATTTATTTATTATCTGTTTGTTCAAATTTTTAACCTCTTCCTTCCCACTAAGGCTTGGGGGGGTGGCTTACAACCTATAAAGAACATCTAAAAATCCCCTGAAAATACACACCTGAACCACCACCCCTCAGACCCATCCTGCCCAACCCTATCCCTTCCTGTCAAATACCTGGCCAAACAGAAAGGTCTTACATCACTTCCAGAAGAAGACCCGGCTTTGGCTTAGATTAATTTCCAAGGAGAGGGAGTTCCATAATTGTGGGTCAGCCACCAAGAATGCCCCCATGCATGCCCTTTTGGTGGAGACTTGGCAAGCAGATGGTACCTGCAACAGGGTGCCCTCGGCTTACCTCAGAGGCTGTGCTGAGAAATATTATTATTATTATTATTATTATTAATAACAACAAATATTTATTATCCCACCCTCTCCTGCCATATGACAGCTCAGAACTGCTCGCAGACACAATATAAAACATAAAAACAATATAAAATTTAAATAGTATAAAAAACAAAACAGACAGCAGTCTCTAATTTAAAACCACAGAGTGGAGCTAAAATTCCCTCCCGACCCACCCATTCACTACCTATCTCCCTCACCAAAAGCCTGGTGGAACAGCCAGGTCTTACATTGTCATCAAAAGGAGGGAAAGTCGGGGGCCAAATGGACCACCAGCAGGAGGGAGTTTCACAGCCTCGAAGTGGCCACTGAGAACGTCCTCCCCATGGTTGCCACCCGAGAAACTCGGGGGACCTCAAGAAGGGCACCCCCACCTGACCACACGGGCCAACCCAGAGTCCAGGGGATGAGGCGGTGTCGCAGGTAGGTAAGGCCCAGACCATGTAGAGCTTTATAGGTAAGAACCAACACCTTGAATCAGGCCCGGAAGACTACAGTTAGCCAGTATAGTGCACAGAGCACCGGTGTTATATGTTCTCGATGACTGTCACCACATTCTGCACAAGCTGCAGTCTCCGGACCGTCACCAAGGGTAGCCCCATGTAGAGTGCATTACAGTAGTCCAGTCCTGAGGTGATGAAGGCATGGATGATAGTTGGCATGTCAGAGTCTGAGATATATGGCCAAAACCACTGACTGTACCAGATGTAACTGGCCGAAGGCGCTCCTCGCCACAGCCGCCACCTGGGCATCCAGGCAGAGCTGCAAGTTGAGGAGCACCCCTAGACTATGAACCTGAGGGACCAAGGAGGGACGAACCCCATCAATGATGGGGCCACCAACCCCTTGGCCCCTTCCACCAGAAACACCTCCATCGTCAGGATTCAGTTTCAGGCGGCTCACCCTCATCCAGTCCCCTACAGCCGCCAAATATCGAGTACGCACCAAGACTTCCAGGCCTGGGTCAGCTGAAAACAAAAGGTATAGTTGGGTGCCATCAACATATTGATGACACTGAACATCAAAACCCCTCATGACCTTGCCCAAAGGCTGCATATACACGTTGAAAAGGAGAGACGACAGACTAGAACCTTGCGGCACTCCAAATGTGAGACACTGGGAGACAAAGAACAGTCCCCCAGCACCACCCACTGAGTTCTCCCAGCCAGAAAGAAACAGAACCATTCAAGAACAATCCCTCCCACCCCGGCCCGGTCCAGCAAGCGAGTCACCAACATCTCATGATCAATCGTGTCAAAAGCAATCTAACAGGATGAAAAGGGTCGACCAACCCCAATCCAGCTCACAGTGAAAGTCGTCAACCAAGGCCACAAGTGCAGTCTCAGTGTCATAACCTGGATGGAAGTTGGACTGCGAGGGTTCTAGAAAACCAATGAGGTCCAAATGCCCCTGGTGCTGAGTCACCATCCATTCAATAACCTTCCCTAAAAAGGGAAAGTTAGAGACTGGCCGATAGCTGGCAAGAGAGTCAATGTCAAGCGATGGCTTCTTGAGCCACAGTCTCCTTGAGGCAACCCGAAACTCTGTCCTCCCTAAGGGAGGCACTGACCACCCCAACCAGCAATGGCCCTAACGTCTCCCAGCTGGCCTTAACCAGCCAGGATGGGCATGGGTCGAGTTCACAAAAGGTAGCCCCCTAACAGCCCCAAGGACATCCTCTGTATCAGTGGGCAACACCCACTGAAACTGATCCTGTAAAACTAGACAAGATGGGACATCCATAACCTCTTGTTCTCCTACTGTACCAAGCGTGGTGTCGAAGTTGTGGTGAATACAAGCAATTTTATCTGCGATATAGTCGAGAAACGTGTCTCAGCGAGCGCTGGAAAATTCCAGTTCCAGGCAGAGGGACTGACCAGCCCCCTCACCACCCCGTAAAGCTCAGTCGGACACAACTTCGTGGATGCTATGAGAGCAGCAAAATACCCCTTCTTTGCTGCTCACACATCCACCGCATAGGTTTTCAAACTAACTCTATGCCACAATCTGTTGGCTTCAGTATGAGTACAACACCACTGTCGCTCTAACCACCACCCTTCTTGCTTCAGTTGCTGCAGATCCTCCATGAACCACGGGGACCTGCATTGCCGATGCTCAGGGAGCAGACACCTAGGAGCTGTTCGGTCAACAGCCTCAGTCAACAAGGTGTTCCAAAAGGTCACGAGGTCATCGAGTGAACAGACGTTGAGATCGGAGGGTAATTCCCCAAGAGCATTCCAGAACCTCTCTGGTTTCATAAGTTTCCAGGGGCAAACCAACAGAATGGGTTCTACACCTCTCTGGGGGCAGACGTGCCAGGAGACAGGCCTGTAGGAGATAATGATCCATCTGTGACAAGGGCATGACACATCCCCCTCCAATGGATAATGATCTGTCCATGACACGTCCCCCACCAACGGATCTCCCACCTCAAGTTGGGTACAAAATAACAGGTCCAAGGTATATCCCCCATCATGTGTCGGGCCAGTAACCTCCTGAGACAGGCTCATGGTTGCCATGGCAGCCATGAACTCACACTCTGTGTTCCCCCCCCCCCCCAAGGCTGGCATCAGTGTGAATACAGAAGTCCCCCAGGACCACCATCCTTGGGGAGTGCAAGACCACCTCCGACACCAGCTCTGCTAGAACGTGCAGGGATGCTGCCATACACTAGCAGCAGCCCTAATCTGTCTTCAGCCAAATCAATCACAAGGTGGAGGCCCTCCATACCCAGCAAGGTTTCCACCGGATATCTCCTAACAGACCATGTATCCCAGAAAATAATGGCTATACTGCCCCCACATCCGTCCCTCTGGCCGAGGTTGATGCTGCATAGTATAGTACCCAGCTGGAACAAGGTCAGCCAAAATTGGCCCCGACTCAGTGTTCAGCCAGGACTTCATGATACGCACGAGGTTGGCTGCCTAGGCCTGAATCATCTCTTGTTGACTTATTTACAACTGACCTCGCATTTAGCAGCATAATGAGGGATAAGGCAGTCTTTCAGATATTTGGGGTTCAAGCTGTTTAGGGCTTTATAGGTCAAAAGCAGCACCTTGAATTGTGCTTTGAAAGCTATTGGTAGTGCAGACTCTGGAGTCTTGATGTAATGTGCTCTCTGTGACCTGCCCCTGACAGAAGATAGACCGCTGCATTCTGCACCAGCTGCAGCTTCTGCCCTCAAGGGCAGCCCCACACAGAGCACACTACAGCAGTCTAGCCTTGTGGTTATGAATGCATGGATGATGGTGACCAGACCTGAATCTGATTTTTAAAAAAGGTCACAATCTTCTCACCAGATGAAGTTGGTGAAAAGTGCTCCTGGCAACCCAGGTGTAGTAATAGATCCAAGAGAATGGACCCCAACAATGATAGAGGTCCCCAAGTCCTCCAGGCCACAGGGCTGACCAAACATCATCACATTGGTCTTGTCTGGATGCTTGCCTGTATCCAGTCCCCAATGGCAGCTAAGCACTGGATAAGCATCAAGACTGCAGGAACTGGGTCAGATGGAAAGGAGACAGAAAGATGGACATCATCATCAGCCTACTGATGGCACTTCAGTTCAAAACTCCATATGACCTTGCCCAGGGGCTAGAAACATAGGGTGTTTTCCAACATTGCCTTTTTAGGCACATACTTGTTAACCCCACGTGTTCTTACCTCACGTGGGAAAGCTGTCCTGCACAGGTTTTCTTAGACTGCGCCTTCCTGATAAGTGCATTACTGGGGTCCCTGAATGCCTCTTCAAGGGTGAGTTTCTTTTCTTTCCATAATGTGGAAACAGGATGAAAGAAAGCGCAGCCCACCAGATGCCCATATGTATAACGTGGGGAAGCATCCCTGCAGCCAATGCACGTGGA
This sequence comes from Sphenodon punctatus, assembly GCA_003113815.1. NCBI lineage: Eukaryota > Metazoa > Chordata > Lepidosauria > Sphenodontia > Sphenodontidae > Sphenodon > Sphenodon punctatus. Next base: position 86,581 of record QEPC01008421.1, on the reverse strand, counting down.
TACATCCATTTTTCCTCCAGGGGACAGGAAGTACACAGAGAGCAGGCTAGAGTGTCCTCTTTCCCTATTATCTGGAAGGGACTGTCTTTCCTGCTATTTCCTGTCTCCTCTTCCACAACCCTGAGGGAGAAGGGGATCCTAAGAAAATCAGGGAGGTGACGGAAAGTCTGATGGAAGAGGCAGGTTTTCAGGAGGGGTTTGAAGGGATTTGAGTGAATTTTAAAAAACTCAAATGAAAGACAGTGGAACATTGGCACCTACAGGTTATGCATCTACATGTTTGCACCTTTGAAAATCTATTCCTATATCTCATAAAAGTTGCTACAAAGCTTGGGTCAATAAATATATTCATTTATCAAGATAATCTGGAGCATTAAATCAACTTCTGTCACATGGCCCAAGCACGGTCAGACTGAAACCCTAAATCAGGGACCAAAGAAAGGGTGTAGCAATTGGCAAACAAAACTCTGGGATGATCCGTCATCTAGGCCAATCCACTTTGCTTGTGAGGGCCAAAAGAGGCTCCAGCTGAATGTAAACAGATGTCCACAAGCAAATTCACCAGAATATAATTAGATACAATAAGTGCAAATGTTTAATTAATCAGGTCCCGTGTCCTTATTATCATCTCACTGGGTTTCTCTGATGTTGACCCAGAGGAAATTTCTGCTCTTTGGTGTGAATGATATTTTATTTAAAAGGGTTTCGTTTCCTCATCTGACTTTCCATTCCAGGACTGATGAGAAGAAAAAAAAAAAAATCCCCTTTGTCCTTTAAAAGAAGAAATGTTGCTGCTCTGAACCCTAGAACTGAGGATGGCTGAAGAGATTTCTTTGTGGTTGCCCAAACCACTCTCTTGAATTCTTTTCATGAATGAAACTAAATTAGCACTGAATTTCTAACCTGCATTGCGTTTTGCCCGATGCTCAAATATTTATTCATTATCCCATCAGCAAAGCTAAAGGAAAAAGCAAATGAGCTATAGAGGGAAAAACAGAGAGCACATGCAGACCCAGCTAGTTACCAAGTGTTATATACTTACGCAACAGTAGTGAAGTCCAGGCCTAAAAAGCGTGATAGTCACCCTCAAATTGAGTCTCTGCAATGAAAACATTAAGCAGGATATTGTTGTAGTTAAGGGACTGAATTTTCCCACTGATTAATCATCAGTGAAACCCAGTGAAGGGCAAATGAGGATGGTAGGCCTGATTAATTAAATATGTGCTCCAGTGCTAGAAGCAAGACTTCTGTTATTGGTTTTACAAGAGTCATTGATACTAATACCACAGGCAGAAGTTGTGAACTGCTATTTTCTGAATCCATTCTTCACACTAACTGCAGTTAAGTGTATCGGTTGGGGACAGCAGTAATGCTACAGGGTCCCTACAACTGGTGTTCCCAGTAGTACAAAAGCACGCTCTGGAGCTGCTAGTTAATTGCACAGCTGCTATGATTTCCATTATAAGCTCCAGTTTCTTCTAAGGCCCTTTAATTTGGCTATTAAAATCACTTTGGGTTCAAGCTTGCCATATGAAGCTTTCAGTCCAAGGTCTGAAAGCCTTCGGTCCATATCTCTTAAAGAAGTTGCCAAAGCCTGTCCCTCAGGCACTTGTTGGAATGCTAGTGTAAATAAACATCCAGTAGTTTCTGATGTTTTATGCAATGTCTGAAACTCAACTTGCTCTTTGGCTAAACTGAAATTAGGCAGGAGTCTGAAACCCTGACATAGACCAGTTTCTTTGTTTTGGAACAAAATAAAGCTGGGGAAAATGACTGCTGCACAAGCTAGTGCTCACAGCACGTTTTCCTCTGTGACTGCAGTCCTGAGGCTCCCTTTGCTCCAAAGTGAAGAGTCAGTCAGCATTGCAGTCTGTAGTTCCTTATTTAGAAATGATAAGCAATACTATTGTATTTTTAGTGTCTCTTTGGTAATGATTTGGAAAACTGATGTTCAATGGGACTCCAGCTCTTTACATCACCTAGGTGGTATTGAATTATCCCAAATTTCATGCAGTGACATAGATTAATGACTATATCACCCTGCCAAAGGATGAATTTCCTTACCCCACTCGTGCCTTCTTGTTTCTGGGAATTGTCTTAAACTGATAAACAGCTCTGACTTTAATCATTAACAAACCACAGCAAGTCTATTAGAGTTATTTTTAAAATTGTCTGAGGTGATTGTTTTTGGTGGGGGTGAGTGCATGCCATCTGCTTATTTGATAAATAGTCCCCAATATTAATTTTTTTCCTACCAGTTTGCTGGGTACATACACGATGAGTTCATTTTTCCATAACAATGATTGCTTGGATTGTTTGGACCTATTCCTCTAACGTTTTCTCCTTTTCCAGTGACTGGCCTACTGCTTTCTAGGAGATGAATTATGAATTATTTCTTCATTTGTTTCCATGTTACTATTAAGGAGGTCTGAGACAGGGTTGCCAAATAGAAAATTTTGAAATTACTGCAAATCACAATATTTCTATTATGTATTTATTTGTTTTTCTGGCTGTGATGCAAAAACAACAGTTTTTACTGATTGTCAGTACAGCTGCTGATGGTTGCCAGTCTTGCTCCAGGAAACTCTAGTCGTTATTTCAGTATTGGGTAGCATCCGCACTGAAAGAACAAGCCCAGCCAGAGATTTCTGGGGCAACAAAGTGAAATGCTTCCTTTCATGTTAGATGATATTTGAACATTCTCCAGGCAAATTCATGATCAGACTGTGGGTAAAAACAGACATTCGGTTAGCGGGACTGCTTCCCCAGGCCAGAAAATCACAGGTGACACAGCCTGGGTCAACTCGGGGCACCGAATGGAGGTACCCGCAGCCAGGGAGCCATTCCACCACCCACCCAGACTAGGTGGAGCACAACAAATGTGGTTCGCCCTGCCTGTGCCCTGCTCCCAGCGCCCTGCCCCCCACCATGATGGACAGTCATGGCAGCCAATGAGACACAGCCATGGCAGCCTCAGCCTAGCCCACTGTGGCCTGAATGGGTGGCCCTAAGCCCGGGTGAGGTCACAGCCTAGGCTAACTGCCAACACTTCCAAGGGCAATCCCAGGCCAACGTCTGGCGGTGCGCGTTCACGCATGCCGGTGAATCCCAGGCCACAGAGGACCAAAATCACACCCATTTTAATCCAGGATTTCCCTGCTCTGCACTCTTCCGGATGATCGCCAGCAAAGCCGGGGGTGGGGGACTTTCGCACCGGTCAAACCCCACGCATGTTTTGGCTTCCGGATTCTCTTCTGGAGCCAAAATCTGCATGGACCGTCCCAAACCGGCAGGTATGAATGGGGTCAAAGATTCAAAGTTCAGGGCTTTCCTTACATGCTCCTGCTTTCTTTTAGCAGTGCCCCAGCCCTAAGTCAAAATGGGGGGTGGGGGGGATGCTTTTTCCAGCTATGGGACAGGGTTCCACAGTTAGTGCTGCCAAGCAAGGCATCTCATCATATTGAACTTGCCGTACCAGGACTGGATAGTTGACCAGCTATTAGTTGCACTCTTCCCTCCTCATCTTCACTGTGATTTGTTGGATTCTCTGGAGGACTTAAACTGTGACTAGAACTAAGTGTTTTGCTGCTGGTTTAGCTATGCCAATGTAACTGCTGTAGGGAGAATCCTTCATGGAATCCATGCCTTGCATCACATCAGTATAACCTGTGGCTGCAGCAAATCACGACTAGTACTGGTGCAGAGTTACACCAGGGAGCTACGCCACTGGCTGAAACCCCCAGTATAGACAAGTTCTTAGAGAAGGGGCCAGACTAATGGCACAGGCTAGATGGATTTGCAGTACTTAGAGTGATGTGTTAAATTACCTGAAACCGGTGTTCCCAAATTGCCTACTTTAGAAATAAAGCTATTCACTGCTGCACAGTTACTCTCTCAGCTGTGTCTGTATCGGACACTAGGGAAATCCAGAAGCTAGTTAGCTTAGTCACAGGTGTGAATTTCTTATGGGTACCCTGAGGATAAGGCTTTGTCTGTTTCATGTGTAAAAGTAGTCTTCAGAATCCAAATATGTCACTGGCACTATTTTGGGAACTCTTGTCAAACTAGACCAGACTTTTAAAATGTGACATAGGTACATTCACACAGTAAAAGTATATCTCCAATGCACATGTTGAGAACGTTACTGAACTATGTACTTTTATGCTTAACTGTCTCAGGCCTCATATGCTGCCCCAGTTTGGGGTTTGGCATACTGTGATAAAATGGAAGGGATTCAAAATGGCTTTTTGACTTCAGTGCTGGGTATCCCGAGGAGTTCCCCCCAGGTGGTCTCTCGTCTTGAGACGGCCTCAGCTCCAGTGGAGATCCTAGTGATACAACAGGTGATAAATTACTGGGCCAAGTTAACAGCAGCTCCTAGGATGGACGAATCTCTTATAAATATGGCTCTGATGAATGGCCTGCTGGATCTGTGGGTAGAACAAGTCAAACTGATAATCCAACGGTTGGGGCTGGAGGTAGGGACTCTTGGAAGGATTGAGCTTAAGGCTTTTAAGAGACTGCAAGATCAAGCTAGGCAGACTGAACAGTCACTACTGGCCTCCCAACAGGTGACCTCTGAGTTTGAGATATACAAGCCCCAATCGGTGAGCCCCAACTATCTCTTCACTTGGATGGACCCGGATAGGCGTATGGCATTCACTAAATTACGCTGTAATTTGTTTCCCTCGGCTTTGGTGGAGGAGAGATATAGGGGCACCCCCAAAGTCTTGAGGGTTTGCCAACTTTGGGATCAGGGCGAAGTAGACACCGTGCCCCATATCTTACTGAGATGCTCTACTTTGACGGGCCTCTGGATAAAATATCTGGGGGAAATTCTGTTGGACTTTCAATCTAGAGCCAATGTCTGGGTACTTAGGAGATTGTTGAGCTCTAATGACAATGTTGTCACCAGAGCTGTGGCTGATTTTGCTAGGGCTGTGTTGATTATAAGAGTACCTATCCTCAGGCAATGGGGATATTTACCTTCTAAATTCAACCGATAATATTGGGTTGAGGACTAGAAATTAGTTAGCCCAGTGGTGGCTGTGGGGACGGACCTCTGGGGCTAGGAACTATTTTAATGGAACTATGCAATGTGATGTTCTTACTGTATGGGGGAAAAAACTCTGTCATTGGAAGTAAACCTCGGGTTATTGTGACTTTTGTTAAGTATTTACAATATGGAATGTATTTAGTATTATGAAATGTTTTTATCGGTGTTATGAAAATCAGGATTCTTTAGTTCTGTTCTTGGCTCAGTTGTTGCATTGTTGAGTCACTCATGTCTCAGTTTTCCCACCTCATGGGAGAGGAGTGGTATAATGGGGCTTTGACCCAGGGCTGGATACAGGCAATTGCAGACTGAGGAGGTAAAAATAGACATGACCATTGACTTCTGTGGCCGGCTTTGATTCACTGTAGCCGCACATGTGTGCAGGTACCACCAGATGTTGGGTTGGGATTGCCCTGGGCCGTGTTTGTGGCTAGCCCGGGCTGTGATCCAAGGTCACAGCCCAGGCTACAGCCCACCCGACTGGACCAGAGCAGGCTAGCACATTTGTTCCTGCGCTACATGCCTGCCCCAGGCTGGGGGTCACCATGGCCTCATTGGCCACCATGGCTGTCCGTCATAGCAAGGGGTGGGACATTGGGAGCAGGGCGTGGGCCCACCTGCACCCCATGCAGGCAGCAGGATGACTCCCCAGCGGCAGGCACATCAGTTCAGTGCCCCGACGTGAGCTGGGCTGTGTCGCATGTGATTTTCTAACCCGGGGCAGCCCAGGAGCTGGTTCTACCAGCTGCACGTCTTTTTTTTGCCCTGTGTGATTGCACAGGGTTTTGTCTTGTGTTCTCCCTCCCATCATATGTGGAAATCATAATAAAAAAGGAAGCAGGAAGACCAAAAATCTTCCACTGTGGCTAAATGGGGAGATGAAGGAGGCTGTTAGAGCCAAAAAGGCATCCTTTAAGAAATGGAAGACTAGTCCCAATGAAAATAATACAAAAGAGCATAAACACTGGCAACGTAAATGCAAAGTGTTAATAAGGCAGGCCAAGAGAGATTTTGACGGGAGGCTTGCTAAAGAGGCAAAAACAAGCAACATTCCCCCCCCCCAATACATCAAAAGCAAGAAGACTACTAGGGAGTCAGTTGGGCCATTAGATGACAAAGGAGTAAAAGCGGCACTCAGGGAGGATAAGGACTTTGCAGAGAAGCTGAATGAGTTCTTTGCGTCGGTCTTCACTGCGGAAGATTTTGGAGAGGTACCCAGGCCGGATCCTTGCTTTGTGGGCGAGGAACTGGAAGAGCTGTTACAAATCAATGTGACGTTGGAGGATGTTCTAGAGCAAATTGACAAACTGATTACTAACAAGTCAATAGGGCCAGATGGCATTCACCCCAGAGTTCTTACGGAACTCAAATATGAAATTGCAGACTTACTGTTAGTAATACTAATTTCTAACCTGTCACTAAAATCTGCCACTGTACCCGAGGACTGGAGGGTGGCAAATGTAATCCCGATATTTAAAAAGGGATCCAGAGACGATCCTGGAAACTACAGACCAGTAAGTCATGCCTCACTAAGCTGTGGGAATTCTTTGAGTGTGTAAATAAGCATGTGGACAAGGGAGACCCAGTAGATATAGTGTACCTGGATTTCCGGAAAGCATTTGATAAGGTCCCTCATGAGAGACTCTTGAGAAAATTAAAAAGTCATGGGATAGGAGCTAGTGTCTTACTATGGATCAGAAACTGGTTAAAAGATAGAAAGCAAAGGTTTGGACTGAATAGTCAGTTTTCACAATGGAGAGATGTAAAAAGTGGTGCGCGTCAGGAATCTGTATTGGGACCGGTGCTTTTTAATGTATTCAATAATGATTTGGAAATGGGTGTTAAGAGTGAGCTGATCAAATTTGCAGACGACACCAAGTTATTCAAGTTAGTTAAAACATGAGCAGACTGTGAGGAACGGCAACGGGATCTTACGACACTGGGTGCCTGGGCATCTAAATGGCAAATGAGATTTAATGTGGACAATAGAGGTGGGACCCCGGGCCCATTACCGGCTACTGGATTTACCGGTTATCGGTTCTCTAAAAACCGGATTCCCGGATTAAATCCGGTATGCCGGTACCGGATTTATTTCATTGATTTCAATGGGGCGCTGTGTCCCCATTGAAATCAATGAATTCCTTCCCCCTCCCCCTCCCAGGCTGCGCGGGTGGAAGGGGGGACACCCCCCACCCACCCTGCCCAGCCTGGATTTTTGTTTAAAAAAAGACTCAGAGGCGAGCCCACCCCCCAGCACCAGCGGCCGCGGCGTCCCCGCAGCCGCCGGTAAGTATGACCCGATCCCTGGGGGGGGTGTTTAACACCCCCCCAACCCCCCAGGGATCACCCCTACTAAAGTTCAGTGCTTGCTTACCTTGCGGAGCTCCGGCGGCGGCGGCGGGCGGTCCGGCGGCCTCAGCGCCGGCTGTGGCTGCCGGCGTCAGAGACGCTCTAGGCCTTCCGGGGAAACCCGGAAGTTCCCCGGAAGGCCTAGAGCGTCTCTGACGCCGGCAGCCACAGCCGGCGCTGAGGCCGCCGGACCGCCCGCCGCCGCCGCCGGAGCTCCGCAAGGTAAGCAAGCACTGAACTTTAGTAGGGGTGATCCCTGGGGGGTTGGGGGGGTGTTAAACACCCCCCCCAGGGATCGGGTCATACTTACCGGCGGCTGCGGGGACGCCGCGGCCGCTGGTGCTGGGGGGTGGGCTCGTCTCAGTCTTTTTTTAAACAAAAATCCAGGCTGGGCAGGGTGGGTGGGGGGTGTCCCCCCTTCCACCCGCGCAGCCTGGACTCGGGGAGGTTTTTTTTTTTTTAACTTTTTAAGGCTTTAAGTTTTTACATTGCAGCCATTTTTAAATGGCTGCAATGTAAAGAAATCTGGTACCCGGACCGGATTTACCGGGTCGAATCCGATAATGCCGGTACGCCCGGTACCGGCATTATCGGATACCGGATTTACCGGTTTTCCCGCCCCTAGTGGACAAGTACAAAGTGATGCACGTAGGGAAAAATAATCCAAACTATGCATACACAAGGCTGGGTACTAAAGCTAGGAGTTACCACTCAGGAAAAGGATCTGGGGTGGTTGTGGACAATAACATGAAATTTACAGTGCAGTGCGCAGCAGCAGTCAAAAAAGCAAACAGAATGTTAGGAATTATTCGGAAGGGGATAGAGAATAAAACTGAGGATTTCCTAATGCCTCTGTACAAATCAATGATGCGACTGCACCTCGAATACTGTGTGCAGTTCTGGTTGCCCCATCTCAAAAAAGACATAGCTGAACTAGAAAAGGTACAAAGAAGGACAACAAAAATGATCAAGGGCATGGAAGGGCTCCCGTATGAGGAGAGGCTTTGGTAGGTTGGGGCTCTTCAGTTTGGAGAAGAGACAACTGAGAGGAGATATAATAGGGGTCTATAAAATCATGAGTGGTGTGGAACTAATAAACATAGAGTAGTTACTTACCCTCTCAGCTAGTACTAGAGCTAGGGGACACTCCATGAAACTCATGGGTGGGAAGTTTTAAAATAAATAAAATACAATATTTTTTCACTCAGTGTATAATTGGGTTGTGGAATCTACTGCCAGAGGTTGTGGTAAGGGCCAGTACTATAGCTGAGTTTAAAAGAGCTTTGGACAAGTTTCTGCAAGATAGGTCCATTAGCAGCTATTAGCCAGATAGGATCAGGGAACATGACGGGAGCTGGGGGAAAGCAACAGGGAACGGATCCCCCATAGTGACCTGTTCGGTGCTTCTCCCAAGCTAGCATGATTGGCCACTGTCGGAGACAGGATGTTGGGCTAGATGGACCATTGGTCTGACTCAGTATGGCACTTCTTATGTTAATGGGACTGTACAGGGGTGGGCCAGACTTCCTTGGAATGGTTCTGCTCCTTCTTGGCCGGACGAACTCGGCGAATGGTGCTCAGTGATTATTTTTCATCACACTGAGACCACTCATGTGGAGTTCCACAGGGTTCTGTTTTGTCCCCTCTCCTGTTCAACGTGTACATGCAGCCACTTGGCGAAGTGATTAGGAGGTTCGGCATGGAGTGTCATCAATATGCTGATGACACCCAGCTGTACCTCTCATTTTCAGCTGACCCAGGCCGGACAGTCTCGCTGCTTATTTGGTGTCTGACGGCTGTGGCGGACTGGATGAGAGTTAATCGACTGAGGCTGAATCCTAACAAGATGAAGGTGATGTTGGTAGGTAAGACGATGGAAGTGGCGGCCCCCATCGTTGATGGGATCTGTCCTCCATTAGTCTCCCAGGTTCGGAGTCTGGGGGGGTGGGGGTGCTCCTCGATGCACAGCTTCACCTGGATGTCCAGGTGGAGGCTGTGGCGAGGGTTGCTTTTCGCCAATTACATCTGGTGCGGCAGCTTCGGACGTATGTTTTGGACTCTCACCTGGCTACCATCATCCATGCTTTCCTCACCTCTAGACTCGACTATTGTAACAAGCTCTACGTGGGGCTACCCATGGTGAGGGCTCGGTAATTGCAGCTGGTGCAGAATGCGGCAACCCGTCTCCTGGTGGGTATAGGTCATCGGGAGTATATTATGCCAGTGCTCCATTCTCTGCACTGGCAGCCAGTGGTTTTCTGGACCCAATTTAAGGTGTTTGTCTTGGCCTATAAAGCTCTAAATGGCCTAGGCCCTACCTATTTGCAGGACCGCCTCACACACACACACACCCCGCCTGGGTTCTGGATCGACTCCTGTGGTCGTCCGGGGGTGTCTGGCTCAAGGTCCCCCAAGTCCGCCGGGGGGCCACACACAAGAGGGCATTCTCTGTGGCCACACCACAGCTGTGGAACTCCCTCCCGGTTGAGACCCGGTTGGCCCCGGACCTCCCCTCCTTTTGAAGAAGTTGAAAGACCTGGCTGTTCCACCAGGCATTTGGTGGGGGAGAGGGGTGATGGGTTAGGGTGGGTTATTTTATTATCCTCCTTCTTATGTCTTGTTTTTAGTTGTTGTTGTTTTTAGTGTTGATTGTAAGCCGCCCTGAGCTGCCTGTGGCAGGAGGGGCAGGGTAGCAAGAATTATAAATAAATAAATAAATAAATAAATAAAATAAATTAACTTGAAATGACAACATGAGTGTGAGAGGCCCTAGTATAATGAGGGCCTGAAGAGCATCAAATGTGGGGAGCCCTGGTCTATGGAGGGCCCACAGCGAGTCAGGAGGGATCCAGTTAGTATACCAAAATAACACCACATGTATACCATACGGATCAAATAACACAGGGAGCCCCAGCACCTGAAGGGGATGGTATGCTTAACTGAAGCTAAAAAATTAATTATGATAACATTTTCCTTTTTCTAACGAGCGATTCAGAGTGTGTCTGTAAAAATATTCCTGTGTTAGAAAAAGGTCCAAACTGCATAGGGCCCCAATTTCCGTGGGCCTTAATCTTCAGACCACTTTTCCCAGAGTAGTAGATACAAAGGTTTCAGCCTTTTTGGATTATTGGATGAAACTTATTCCATGCATTCAAATCAGGCTTGCATAGCTTTTTCCTTTCTTCGGCACGGCTCTACGTCATGCATATAGGCAGAGCTCTGTGAATTCTGAGCTGCTGCAATTGCAGCAGTTTTTTCAGAATTTGCACTTGGCCACATTCTCGCAGAAATTGCCTCCAGTAGTGCGGAATTAGTCACTGGGCATTTTCAGACGTGATGGCAGCACGGCTTAATCTGCTTTTGCACAAATTAAACTGGGTGTTGCTGTTACACTTGAAGGCGCCAGCCAGATTTGGCTCCCGACAGGGGGGCAGGGGGGCTATCCTGGGCTGTGACTTGGGGAAATCCCTGAATCACAGCCGGGCTAGCTCCCACCACAGTTGCGATCTGGCGGACAGACCCAAAGTAAACAGGCTTTCATGTGTGAAAGCCTGCTTTATTTAATGTGGTCTGGTGTGGCAGCGTGGGCTGGGCACCATGGCTGCCACTATTATCTGCCCATCAGTGGGAAGGGCAGGCCGGTCCGTACAGCACAGGGGCAGGGCCATGCAGACGCACATCTGTCTATCTCCTCGCCCCCTCCCTGGCCCAGCTGCTGCAATGTTTGTTTGGTGGCCAGGTCAAATCCTGGACAGAGTGACGGCTCCCAGCCGGGAACAATCCATGGCTGTGGCGGGACCCATCACATCTAAAAACACCCACTGGAGAGACTGAGCATGTGCCGGACTGGCTAGCTGCGGGGCACTGTAGCTCTAGCAGAACCGCTGAAAAAACTGCTCAAAAAAGCTGCAGTGCAGCATTAAAAAAGCCAAAGAAAAGGACAAATGCCTAAAAGAGTGAGAAGGGAAGGAAATTCTAAAGAAAAAAACATGGTCACACGTTTTTACTCGCTGCGAACACAGACAGGGGAGCCAGAAGAAGAACCATCCTCTGGAGACAAAATGGCGTCCAGTGGGACCTAAACGGAGCCGGCAGAAAAACAACATCAAGGAGAGGGCAAGGTAATAAGTATACTGATAGAAATTTAAAAAGACCTGACCAAGGCTGGTGCAGACAGAGAAAAAATACTGAGGGAATTGGCTAAAATGCAAACAGACATTGAAGTGGGGAGGAAAAAACGGGAGGTGCTGAATAAGAGAATGGATATTGTGGAGGAAAGACTCTCCTCCATGGAGGATCAGACAGTAAAGTCTGCAGATCAAACTGAAAACTTACAAAAGCAGGTATATTGGCTAAAAGAAAAAGTGGAAGACCTGGAAAACAGGTCAAGAAGATCTAACCTGCGTATAGTAGGGGTAAAAGAAGGCTCAGAGGCAGGGGGCATGAAAGAATGAATCTGGGAAATACTGGAGACAGGTTTCCCTGAAGAGCCAAGGCTGCACAAGCCAAAAATATGCAGGGCACACAGGACAGGACGCCCACCCCAAAATAACACTGATCCCCCGCAAACAATACTGATAAAATTTACTTATTATCAAAATAAGGAGGAGATCATAAGGCTGCCCAGGAAAAAAGGCAGCAGCTGGAATTGAATATGAATAAAATAAAGATCTTCCCAGATTACTTTCAAGAGACTATGCGCAAGAGGAGAGGCTGAATCAACTAAATGGGAGTGCTAACAGAAAGAGGGTTACAACCTCAACTCTGGATACCAGCAAAATTGGCAATAATGCAGAAAGGGAAAAGGAAGATATTTTCAGAGACAGAGGACCTGGAAATGTTTTTACATGCACAGGGAGGAGAGCGAGAGAACGCACCGGGGGCACAAGACCACAGATGAAAGGACAGATAATTGCATAATACATGGACTGAATATTAGGCTGGCAAGTTTATAAGTTAGAATGTAAAACTGGCTTCTGTAAAGACAAAAGGGGGAAAGGAAGGTATTACTAGGAGCACTTCAGATGTAGGGAAAGGGTTAAAGAGGGATACCCATCCCAAATGATGGCGGCTCTGAGAGCTGAAAGGCATAATAAAAGGATGGAATCCTAACTTTTCAATCAGGATGGGAAGGACCCCCAGTGGCAGACAGTATAGTATAGTATTTTGAGATCAACCGGAATTCTGTCTCCTCTCCACAGATTGTATGGGAAACTGCAAAGGCCACTATTAGAGGGATATGCATTGCGGTAAGAACCCAAAGGTGGAAAGAAAAAAGAGCATATATTTCAGATCTGTACACATAAATGAAAAAATTAGAATCCATGAATAAAACTAACCCTACCCAGGAAACAAAACAAGAGCTGATAAAAACCAGGAATTTAATAAACACACATGATATAGAAAAGGCAACTAGACAATTAAAATTTATCAAGAGTTTTTATTTTGAACATAGTAACAAAATGGGTAAAGAATTGGCAAATATGGTTAGAACACAAAAAATAGAACAAAAATAATAGAAAGACAAGGAAAAGACAAGAAATTGACAAACACAGAGGATATGCAGGTTGCCTTTATGGAATTCTATGCAAAGCTGTACTCTTCATCCAATCCTGAGCCTGCAAAAATAAAATCATTTTTAGAAAAGTATACATTGCCAAAAGTAAACTCCACACAGCTTAACACCCCCATACAGATAGAAGAAGTTAAAGAAACAATTAAAACATTAGCAGAAAACAAGGCATGTGAACCTGATGGTTACCCTGTAGAATTCTATCAAACTTATGTGGAACTGCTTGCACCACACTTAACAGACCTTTATAATGGTATCTTAAAAGAAGGCAAGATGCCACCAACTTTTTATGAGGCCACAGTTACCCTGATACACAAGCAGGGCAGACCAAAAGAACAGTGTGAAAATTATAGACCTATATCACTACTAAATGTGGACTGCAAAATATTCACTAAAATATTGGCCACCAGACTGGCAGCAATCATTAGAGAAATAATACACCCTGATCAGGTGGGATTTATTCCAAATAGACTAGGGACAGACAATATCAGAAGAGCGGCCAATGTGATATACCACATACAAACAAATAAGATCCCCTCAATTTATTGTATCAGCAGATGCTCAAAAAGCATTTGATTGTGTGGAGGTACAATGCTTGATAGCCACTCTCCAGAAAATGGGATTCGAGGGAAATTTCCTAAAATGGATTAAAGCAATATATTTGAAACCAGAAGCCAAGCTATTAATTAATGGGTTACTCGCCAAATCATTCCGACTAGAAAGGGGGACGCGTCAGGGCTATAGCTATTAGACAGGAACAGGAAATCAGGAGAATAACAGTGGGAGGTGTACAACATAAAATAGCACTATATGCAGACGATATGCTTTTGTTCCTGTCAGAACCGACTAAGTCAGTGCCCCCCCTTATTGAAACTAATAGAGGAATTTGGTAAGATATCGGGATACAGTATCAATTATGAAAAATCTAATGCTCTTATAGTGGGAGCGGAAGGGGAGCAAATAAATACAATTAAAAAAAAATCCCATTCCCAGAAATGGAAAGAGTATCAAGTACTTAGGGGTACAAATAACTAAGCAGGTAAAGGATTTTATATAAGGAAAATTTCATTCCATTACTTAAACAGATCAGGGAAGAATTACAGAGCTGGAGTAAATTAGCAATGGGTGATTTCAGACGTTACGGGCGCCCGGTTTACCACAGTGGATTCCCGGTGGGGGTGAACCGGCTAACCACCGCCCGTGGTCAAAACAAGTCCTGAACAGACGTGACGGGACCGGGACCACAGCAGGGAATCGGGCCAGCAGATCACGGCCCGGGGCAGCGCAACAGACGTGACGCCGATTCCCGGCCGTGGTCAAAACACCCACAAGGCACCGGACAGGGGCGGGACACAGACATGGCCGCCTGAGGGCAAACGAAGCCAGAAGGCACAAAAGGGAATGCCCACACAAGGAAAACGGGAAGGGAGGGGGGAGAGGGAGAAGAGCCGGCCAGGTACCACACACAACAGTCACACAGACAATGGGGGCACAGTGGAACACACAGCACAAGCACACACCTGGGCACACGCACACACACAGAAGGGAAGGGAAAGGAAGGAAAGGGGGGACACGGGCGCACGGTCAACACACAAGGCACACTGGACACGGGAGGGGGGGACGCGGACCAGGGAAGAGGGGGGGAAACAGCACAGGGGCAGGGCAGGACACAGGCAACGGCAACCACAACCCCCACAGCAGAACTGTCCACACAGGCAACCCCACAGCAACACAGGCAGTCCTGGAATGGGGGCCCCAGGAGCTCGGGACCAAGGCACAGCGGGAGCCCACACGGCACAGCGAGTGGGCCGGGAACGGTCCTGGAGGAACACGCGGACCCCACACCCCAGCGAGGGGGCAATGGAGGGCAGGCAGGAGAGCTGGTGCAGTGCTGCAGGTCCAAGGACGCAGACCCCCCCTGGAAGAAGCCAGGAGGGGCAGTCTGGGGGCCCCAGAACCCCGAGGTCACACAGGCACCCAAGGGGTGGGTGGGTCTGGGGACGCAGGTGGCAGCGCAGGTGGATGAGGACAGTCTGCCAGACACAGGCGAGTCAGTGAGGCCATGCAGAGAGCCGGATCCAGGCACCGGGGAAGGAAACCACGGAGGGGAACACCGGGTGCAGAGGCTGACGGGGGGTGGGGGCCGGAGGGGGCCCGGAGCCACAGGCAGGGGCAGCAGCACCCCGGGAAGCAGGCAGCATGGCAGAGACATCAAGGAGGGAGCAGCCAGCGAACCCGGCTCCCGGGCAGGGCCGGGAGCCCACAAGGGGGTAGGCAACCAGGGGGCTGGGAGCCACACCGGGACTCACAGCCAGCTGCTGGGGGCCACAGCGGGCCCAGGGGCCGGGTGCCCCGCCCGATGGACCAGGTGGGGCCAATGGATCATGCCGCGGCGGTACCCCAACAAGGACATGTGGTGGGCGATCAGGTAGTAGGCCTCAAAGGGATCCTGCATGGACAGTCCCAACTGCACATCCGAATGGGACCACATGCCCGACAGCGCCAACAGCTCTGCCGCTGTAGGCTCAGACACGCAGAAATCAGCAGCAGGGGGCCACGGAAGCTGACCCAGCTCCAACAGCCGGTGATACACTGCCCCACGAGAGCACTGGTACCTATGGGCCCTGTGAACACAGCCAAAGTAGGACACGGCCAAGGCAGGGCCCCCCTCCGCAAGGCAGATCGTGTAGGCGGCCAGGCTGCACACAGACAGCAAAGACATGGTCTCAGCCGTGGACCAGGCCACATGAGAGCACCTCATCTCTGGGATGCGCCCATCGGGGAAGGGAACCAGCCCCAGCATCTCCGCTTGCAGCCGGCAATCCTGAGCGCTCGCCTCATAGCCGAAGTAGCGAAGATCAGAGCTCAGGCTCGCATAAGCACCCAACTGGCTGTTCGGGCAGCCCAGGAGCAGCTGCACAGCACAGGTCACACAGGGACATGGTATCGTGGAAGGTCCAGCTATGGGGGGCTCCATGGGGCCAGGAAGCGGGAGCCCGGTGGAAGCACAACCAGCCATGGTCCAGCGAGACAGGGAGAATAACACCATGGCAGACATTCCCTCCAGGGCCAGGGAGGGGGTCCCCGAGGGGTCCCAAGGACAAGCTAGGCGGCCACGGGCCGCAACATTGTATAGCAACAGAGTGAGGCGTGGGGTGCAGACCCGGCACAGCTGCAGGAAACAAGCACCCAGACAGGACCGCTAATCAGGCCAGCAAGGACACGGTGTTGCAAACAGGGAGGGGGTGGGACTGACAGAAGGCATGCAGCTGCACAAGGAACGCCCAGCCACCCGCGCCCGTGTGTGAGCTAGGCCCTGTGCGAAGACAGCAGGTGCACCCAACTGCACGCCCACGGACACCAGCATCGCAGCTGGGGGCGGGGCCACCCAGGCCATCACCGGGCCAGCATAACCATCCCCCAACCCCTGGGGCTGCCACCACCATGGAGCGGGATAGGGCAGCTGCTTGCTGGATGCACCTGGTGCTCACAGCCGAGTGGAACTGTGACTACACCGAACAGCTGTGAATCCTTACCACAGAGCGGTACCTGGGCGCCTGCCTGAGGGTTTGCCCTCGCCTCGAGTGCTGTACACTCCCGCAGGGCCCACCATGGGCGCAGGAGAGCCCTGGCTCGGCTCAGGGCGCAGAGGGTGTCTGGGGCAGATCAGCAGGCCATGAGCCAGGGCTGAAGCCACCCAGCGGTGATCCGCGAGGCGGCCGGGCACCTCCAATGGGGGAGGGAGACCATGCACCGGGTAGCCCTGCTCGCTATGTCCATTGACAGGCAGATATGGGTCATGAAGCAGCACAGGGGTGGTGGGCCAGGGCGCTGGCCCAGTGGGACGAGACAGCCTGGAGGGCTCACTTTAGGATGGACAAGCTCACCCTGCTCCAGCTTGCGGAGCTCCTCACGCCCTGGCTCGAGCGACAGCACACGCCCATGAGGACCCCCATCCCCATGGTCCAGCGGGTGGCTATAGGGGTCTGGACCCTAGCAACGCCCAACTTCTGCCGGTCCATCTCCCAACACGTCGGGGTTGATCTAAGCACCGTTGCCTGTATCCTCCGGGATGTCTGCGAGGCTGTGGAGGGTGTGCTCCTGGACAGAATGATCCAGCTGGTGGACCTGGGGGCTGTGATGGCAGGATTCGTGGCCAGAGGCTTCCCCAACTGCATGGGTGCCATAGACGGCACCCACATCGAGATCCTACGCCCCTCCGCAGGGGAGGCAGCAGAGTATGTCAGCAGGCACGGGTATCACTCCCTGCAGCTGCAGGCGGTTGTGGATCACCGGGGGCGGTTCATAGACATTTTCACGGGCAACTCCGGCCGCAGTCACGATGCCAGGATCATGACCATCTCCCCCTTCTATGCCCGGATGTTCCGGGGGGACTTTGCTGACATGGGGATGACCTGGATCAAGGGGGTACTGATGTCCCCCTGTATCCTGGGAGACCCTGCCTATCCCCTCACCCGGTGGCTAATGAAGGTGTACCCAGTCGCACACAACCCTGTGGAGGCGCTATACAGTACCTGCCTGTGTTCCAGCAGGACAGTGGTGGAGCGAGCCTTTGAGGCCCTCCAGCAGCGCTGGAGGAGCCTCACTGGCCGGCTGGACTACACTGTGGAGACCTCGGCCCTGGTGATAGGTGCCTGCTGTGTGCTGCCCAACATGTGCGAGAGCGAGGGGGCAGCCCTGGAATACCCCGAGCCCATCTGACCCCCCGGCCCGGAGCTCCTGTACGTGAACGCTGAGAACCCGAGGGAGTACTGTTATGCCAAGCGCAACCGGGACGCCCTGGTGAGGAATATCAGCCGGGAGGCCGAGGTGTGAGGGCTTCCACAACCCGGCCCACCCCCGGGGGGTCCCTGGGACAGCCCTTACACGGGAGGCGATCCGACCCCCCACCACCCCACCCCTGTCGCCTAGTAATGGGAACGGGAGGCAATATATGGCTAAACACATTTATTTCACCTGCGTGTACATTTGCACCCGACCCCTCTCCCTCCACCCCTGCCGGCCCCCGCCCCCTACAGTGCCCCACCTCACACGGCCCTCCTCCTTCCACCCTTTCCCCTTGTCCCCTGCGTTTCCTGGGTCGCCCCCTCGAGCGCCCAGTGGTTGCCACCGAGCCCTGTGAGCTCCCCTCCCCCCCTGCTGTCCGTGTCCCCAGCAGTGTCCTGGGCTGCCTCCTGGGCCAGCGGGGCAGCCAGCAGTTGGGGGAGGAGGGGCCCTGGACCCGGGGGGCGCCCCTGAGCGGCTGCACCCCCCGGAGGGCAGGGGGGACCAGGAGGCGGATATGCAGCCCCTGCAGACCTGGGGCCGGTTGGGGAGGGGGTGAGGGGCACTGAGGGGCCCGGCATGGGGCCCTGGGCAGGCAGGGTGCCTGAAGAGGTGGCTGCCATCACATAGGCACACATGGTGTCCACATGCAGGAGCAGGGAGGTCCCAATATCATGGGACCTATCCATTTTTGCGGAGTGCTCCCGCACCATCCCTGTGATGGCCTGCTCCAGCCGCCCGAGGGCTTCCACCTGCCTGCTGTACTCCCGGTGTTCCTGTCTCTGCTCCAGGCGCACCTCGGCCTGGAGCCTCATGTCCCGTGCCTCCGCTCTCTCCAGGGACCGCTCGATGGCCGCCTCCATCTGGTCCACGGCTGCTATCAACCTCTCTCCCTGTTCCGCCGCGGTTCAGATGATGTCCTCCACCTGGTCCTCCCTCCGCTAGCGGACCCGTGCCCGGTGCTCCCTCATGCGCTGGGCTGGGGGCACAGGCCCTGGAGACAGTGGCTGTTGGGGTAGCCCTGTAGGGTTGAGGTAGGTGAGTCGCCTGCTGGGCCGGGGGCTCCGAGGCTCCCCAGGGGTGTTGCCTGGCCCCTTCCCACCGCCCCTTCCTGGCCCCTCACACTGCCTCCAAATGTCCCGGGTCCCCCTCCCGGTGCCCTGGTGGGCCCTCCCACCCGGACCATGTGCCTCATCTGGTTCCTCCACCTGCTGCCCTGGCTCCTCAGCGCCGGCCTCCTCGCCCGCCAGGGTCTGGTGCCGGGGTGTTCCGTGCCCTGTGGGCGAGGAGGGGGGTTGTTGGTGTAGGGGTGTGCAGGTGGCCGGGCGGGCCCTGGACCCCCTTCCCGCCTTGTCTGTGGGGGCTGGGGCTATTCCGGGCCTGTTCATCCCCCCTTGCCCCCTGGTCCCTGGTCCCTCTCCCCTCCCGGCCGCCCACTTACCCTCAATGACGGTCTCCGATCCTTCCGAGACCGGCCCCTCAGTATGGGATTGCTCCCCCAGGGACCACTGACTGAGGGTGATGAGGGTGCCAGCCTCGGACTCCGCCTGTCCGGCCTGGGGGTGGGTGCTCTCCGGGCTGCTGTCCGGGGGGGGGCCTGCAGGTGCTGGAGGTGCCGGGGTGTACCTCCTGGGGGTCCGGGGCCCTGGAGCATGTGCCTACCTGGGGGGTGGTGAGGGGAGGGGGTACCTCGGCCCGTTCCCTGCCCTGGACCACTGCACTCCCCACGAGCCGTGGGGAGACTATTGACCCCTTCATGTGGAGAATGCAGTCCAGGGCATCGTAGAAGGGGGCGGTCCGGGCTCCGTGTCCAGATTGCCGATTGTTGTCCCTTATGGCCTTGTACCCCTTCTTCATCTCTTTGACCTTAGAGTGGCACGGTGCACTGGTGCCCCACCGTCCCCATTTCCCACACTGTGTCCTGGTAGACATGCTCGTTCCTCTGTTTGAGCGCGAGCTCCAACTGGTACTCCAGCGTCCCCCAGATCCTAATGAAGTCCTGGGTTTCCTGCAACCCCCACTGGCCCCCTCTGTGGTAGGGCTTTCTCCCCCGTCTCCCCTGTGCGTCGTCCTCCTCCACCTGGACTGGGCTGGTGTCCTCTGGGGGCTCATCCACCCGGGCCCGTTTCCATGTCTGCGGGACGCAGGGGAGGGGGGTTTATGGTTGGGTGCGGTTCTGGCCCCTCTCGCGGCCCGCCGCCTGGTCCCCTCCCCTTGGTTCCCCTTACCCGTTTCTGGGGTGCCTCCTCCCCCGGTCCGGCTGATGTCCCCCGGGGCGTCCTGTCCTGGCTGCTGCTGTTTTTGTCCCTCCACCTCCTCCATCCTCAGCATGACCCCCCTCC
>QEPC01008421.1:52876-65285 GCA_003113815.1 Sphenodon punctatus | reverse complement strand
TGACCACGCTTCCCGGGACCTTCCCCCGGCTAGCCCGGGAAGCGTGGTTCAAACGAACCCCATGTGGGGATTGACCGTGGCCAACATCTGGCGCGCCGCGAACAGACGTACGGGACACGGTGACCACAGGTGGGTATTCACCGTGGTTCACCATGTTCACGTAACGTCTGAAATCACCCAATGTCATGGCTGGGGAAAATGAATATCTTTAAAATGATAATGTTGCCCAAAATATTATACAAATTTATGGCACTCCCTATTGCTTTACCGGGACAATTTTTCAGACAATGTAATAAAACAATACTAGAATTTATTCTGAGCAATAAAATACCCCGAATTCGGAAGAAATTCCTGCATGGGTCAAAAGAAATGGGAGGACTTAACTTACCTGATATACAACTTTATTACAGGGCAGCAGTCCTGAATACACTACCTAACTGGTACAATAGCAAAAAAGCTCCCAGCTGGACGCACCTAGAAACACAAATATTACACATTAAAAATTTTAAACATTTTTTGACTGACAAAAGGAAAATTAACAGGAAATATGGAACAAACACCCCTTTGCAGGGGCAGTAATGAAAGAATGGGAACCAATGTTAAAAAAAAAAAAAAAAAAGAAAGAAAAAGAGAAGTCTCACCGTATACAGATATCTTTAGATACCAACCAGACACTTTAGCATGGACTCCTAACTTGCAAAAAAAATAAAAGAGAAAGGTATTAAAAGAGCAGGTCAACTCTTTTCAAGGGGTAAACTTATAACATTACAGAAATGCAAGGAAATAGTGCAGAGTGGAGTGGACGTGTTTTAATATGTTGAATTAAAAAGTTTATTTCTGGATAAAGAAGAAAATGAACACTTGATATTGAAAAATAGTATTCAATTACACAGCTAATAGAGGTAGACTATCCAGAATATATCGGGGATTACAGAAAATTTGGTTTAGCAATGAAGGAACATATATGAGTAAATGGGATAAAGATCTGAACAAAAATATAGACGAGAAACTATTCAATTCAATTTTATTGATGGCACTGGCTCTCGCCATGCCCCACATAAACAAACATACAAAACAGCAACAATAACCCATAGCCTATACATATACATATACAAATACACCATTTGGGTTTCTTTACTAAAATAACAAATTACTTGATAAACATACCACACAGCAACTGGCAAGACCAGATGTCATTTTTGGTGCCAATCCAAGTACAAGATCATGCCAACTGGTAACCAATATCCTTCCAACCAGATAATAATTGTACCTTGAGGTCTATTGGTTCATAGCTAGTTAGTTATATTAATTGTCGGACTGGCTTTGCCACAGCCGCGGTTCTCAAAATTCATGGTAAGCATTATAATTCAATACGAATAAAAATATGACAGGCGTTACCAGAGCCTTCCCTAATATAGGGCAACCATCCTAATATAGGGCAAATGCCTGCCTATGGGTGCCTTGCTCTTCCACGGGGGTTGCTGAGGCTAAGCTTGGCCCCTGACAGCAAGCAAAATCTATTGCTAATAGTAGTAGTGGGACGAGAAACTAAAGAGAGAAATTTGGAAGCACATGCACACATGTGCATCATCCCTACAATTCAGGGAAATTCAAATAAAATTGACAATGCGATATTATCTCACCCCAGTGAGAGTAGAAAAGATGGGGGGTACTACAGGGGGTCTCTGCTGGAGGAAGTGTGGAGAGAGGGCTACGTATATTCACTGCTGGATGGAGAGGTGTATGGAATTTAATGAACAAAATGATTAAGATAATTGTGCCATTTACACCGGACGTTGGACTTCTGGGTTTATACCCTAACTCTGAAGAGATACAAAGATATGCCACATCCTGTAAAAAAATAAATGTGTGTAGCAACCATCAATCTGATAGCAAGAAGGTGGAAAGCAGAACAGGAACCCACGCGTACAGAGTGGATGAACGTGATATGGTACCTCTTCACAATGGAGAAAATGGTCTCAAACATAAAAGACAAGAGGGAGGACTTTGTTACGACGTGGCTGCCCTGTATGGACATTATGCAGAGGGACAGGGCCAAGGACGATGTGATGTCATTTCTATTTGATTTTTACATATAAATAGAAACTGGAATTACTACTGTGTAACATTAACATCCCAGTTTAAGTTTTAAGTTACGTTAAACATGTTCTTTTAGGTTTAGAGGGAGAACCCTCAGGCGAGGGAACAGACACAAGTAAATACAAAAATAAGGTTATGTACTTGTTGGGAAGTAGAAGTATTGCATAAGCAGTATGTAATATGGAGAAATAGCAGTATTGCACAAGCAAGAGTATAACGTTGATATGCAATATGGATGTATATATGTATTCAATGAAATAAAAGATGAAAGTTTTAAAAAAATAAAAACAAAAACACCCACTGTAGGCTAGTTAATGGGTTGTCAGTATTGTCTGCTGCCAGCATAGATACTGGGGCCATAAGTCCCCTGCCACAGCTGCAGAAGAGGGGCTCCCCATATCTCCTGTTGGTGAGCAACCCTGAGTGAAATGTTCATGTGGTATTTTGTGGGGTTTTTTTAAGCAATGACATGTCCACAGATGGAATGGTATGCTGAGAACTCATTTAAATGACAATAATCTGCATTGTCACGGGTTGGAGGTCCAGCACCCCCACTTTACTGGGTTTGAGTTACTCAGTTTCCCTTGCGCGCAGCCCACTTGAATTAGTTTCTCTCTCTGGCTAATTCAAGTGTGCCACAATGAAACTCCTTTGTCCCCCAAGGGCCCGATCCTTCCCGTTTACAGACTCTTTACTCTCTGGGTTCGCAAGAGCTTGAGGGCTCTTGTTGCTCACTTGTGTTCCAATGTTAGACACAGACACTTCTTCATAAAGATAAGAAGTAAGTTTATTGATTACATAAGCAAGATAGTTGATACAGAGTGGTTATTAGAAATCAAAGGTAAGCATAACGCATTCCTAATCTATACTGGTTGAGTTCCTAAATTAGCATCTTACCCTGCCCAAGGTCCAGAATTTCTGGTTTCTCTCAGCCCTTAAACGTAAGTGGCTGGGCATTAGGTTCTTAGTTGGAAAAGAGCAAAATCATGTGTCTCTGCTCATGTTTCTCCAGCCTGCTGCTGGCAGGCAGGCTTTCACATGTAGATCAGCTCTCAAGATGGCTTTAGGATAGAAGAGCTTCCCCAGGTGACTTACTGGCTCATTTAAATAGTTTTTTCCCCCCCTTTGTCTCTGTTCCCGCCTTTGGGGAATCGTGGAGTCGGTCACGTAGCCAATCCAGGCAAACACAAAGGCCCATCTAAATCTCTACAGGGTTCCATCTGGCAAGTGTTCTGGAATACACATTTTGGTATTTCTTTGTATTTCCTGTAGCCTGGTGATGCGTCAGAGCGCTAATTTGAGTGCTACAGCTCTCAATTGTAATCTTACATACATGTGGACCCTTTGGCATTACATATTTACCAGACTTGTAGTCTACATGTGGTCCCATGTTACACGTGTGTGACCCTATGTTTCTCCGTGACATGCATATATTGGTTAATTTGAATAATTTGTTCTATTTGCATAATATGGATGTTCTAGTCATGAAATCTAGATACAGCATTTTTCAGAATGGCTGAGGCTTTGAATTTATAGTAGATTTAAAAAAAAATAGTGACGTCTGCTAAGCCTGCACTTTGGGACAGCTATGACTGGTAATATTAATGTAGAAACGTTAAGAAGCAGCCTCTGTGCAAACGTTCCATCAAACTTTATTCAAGCTTATTTATTTGATTGTCTTTAAGGTTTGGTTTCTGTTCAAATGTTTTGGTGCCTCTCTTCATCCTATATTCAGCCAAAGTCCATCTTGGAAACACCTTGGAAACTCCCAAGATACCATAAGGGTTCTTCTAGTTCTCCCACCTATGGGGTGGGCCATGGTTCAGGTGGTAGAGCACATGCTTTGCATGTGTAAGGTCCCAAGTTCAATCCCTGGCATATCTGATTCAGGATCTCTGGTAGCACACCTGGGTGAGGGCTCTGCCAAGGATCCAGGAGGGTCACAGGGAGAGGCTTCTGCCAGAGAGCTGGATTTTAAACCCTGCTGCCATGGTCAGGTTGTGACAATACTGGGCTACAATGGGCCATTGGTCTGACTCAGTTAGGCAGCTCCTTATATCCCTTTTTTTCTTTGTTTAAACGGATTTCAAAAGGAAAGATTATAACTGATAAAGACCCTTTATAGAGAAGCCCAACTATTTCATGTCCAGTAAAAGAGCAGTTGGGCTACAAGATGATGGGTGCTTTCTGAAACTTCTTAGTGTGCACGTTGCTGAATATTGACTTAAATAAGCCTTAAAGGATTGATTTCTATTGGGTGATTTCAGATGTTACGGCCGGCAGCATTGACCCCGGGCCGTGGGGTGGTTCGGACCACGGGCGGGGGTGAAGGGGTGCACCAACAGACATTCGCCCCTTTGCCCCCAGCCGTGGCGACCACCGAATCACGGCCCAGGGGCAATGCTGCCGGCCGTAACGTCTGTTGTGCCACACACTCCCGGAGGGGGCGGGGCTGTGCGATGCAGCGTGCGGCCGCACGGCCCCGCCCCCTGTGCTCCCCGGTCACCCACCCTCCCTGAGACAGGCAGCCGCAACGGCCTATCTGGCCGCTGCCACCGCCAGGACTCCAGAACGTGGTAAAGGCAAGGTAACAGACATTACCATTCCTTCATCGCGTTCCGGATTCCCCCTAACCACGCTTCGTTCGCCGCCGTGGTGCAGGAGAACAAAGCATGGTTAGGTTCACCGCGGGGGGTGGTTGACTGAGGTGAACATCTGGATGCGAGCAAACAGACGTTCACCTCCGTTCACCCTCCCCCCGCCCCTCCCTCCCCCCCCCCCAGTTGACTGAGGTTGACTGTGGTGATTTCAGACAAACGTAACATCTGAAATCACCCATTGTGACTGGTAGAATGCTGATGGCAGTCTGTGTTCCATGATGGAAGCTGTCAAGGAGGGCTCTGCACCATTCAGGGCTAGGGTTGCCACTTCTCACAGTTTGACCCTGAGACTCCCTTCTTGTCCTATGAGAGTCTCAGGGTCAAACTGTTTATACACATCCCCAGGCACCATCTTCAAACGAGCAGTTGGATGCATGGGGATATGTGCTTCCATGATCCATGCAGGATTTACTCGTGGCCATCCACGGGGCACTGCCAAAAAATCCGGAGTGTGCTGTGCGGGGAAAGCCAAAATAGTACGTGGCGACAGCTGCCCATGCATGCCCTGCCTCTATGAACCGGGGTGCCCACCCATGCCAGCAGACAGGTCCACAGCTCGCCACCTCCCTGGTCCCGCCCACAGCCCTGCCGGGAGTTCTTAAGGGACATGCACATGAAATACACCACCATGGTGGCCCAAAGTACAAGTCCCCATTGTGACGTACAAGAGAAGAGCTAACGCCATAAAGGTCAGCAGCTCGGACAGCAGTTTCCTGCATGTCCCCCACAGTATCCACCTCACTGCAGCAGCTCCTGGACAGGAAAGGGTTACTGGCTACTGTGATTTCCTGTTTCCATGGTGTCCGTGGCTGTGTGTCATGGTAGAGGATCAGCAGTTGCACGGGGCTTGGAGTGGGGTTGTTGCCGGGCAGGCGGGGGAAATGGCTGCCTGTGTGTATTTTTGCAGGGCTGGTATTATTATTAGCTTTAACTGTTTTTTAAAAATTTCTTTGCTTTTCAAACAGCATCAGCAGAGCACTGCACTGATAAGGTAATTAGAGGATTAGCTTTAATCCACTCCTATGTTGTTTCCCTGGAGGGAGGAGGCTTTACTCAAAAACAATAGCTCTCCCCACTTTGTTCTTTGCTGGAAGGGAGGGGCCTGTAGCTCACTCCTCCCTTACTGAGAAGAGGCACCTCCTGGGTGACCTGCATCCTAGCTCTGTTTCTCTATGTGTGTAGGAGGAGTAGGAGAAGGGGCAGGCTTGTGCATGTTTGTGTGGGTGGTGGGGAGAAGGGCATTGCTAGGGCACTTGATGACCTCGTGGTCTTGTGGAGTTCTATGCTGATGGAGGCCATCGACTGTGTGGCTCCCAGGTGTCCGCTCCCCAATCGCCGACAACGCCGGTCCCCATGGTATATGGAGGAGCTGCGGTGAATGGAGCAAGAAGGGTGACGGTTAGAGCAACGGTGGCGTCACTCTCGTACTGAAGTTGACCGATTGCGACATAGGGTGATTTCAGACGTGACGGGGCACCTATTGGCCCCGTCATGGAATCACCTTTTGCATCCCCACCAAAATAAAAACGTAACGTCCAACAGATGTGCCGGCTGATTCCGGCGGGGAATTGGGGGGGAGGGGAGGGGCTGCGCGGCGCAATGTGCAACTGCACAGCCCCGCTCCCCCAGCTGCCCGCCCTCCTGGAGACGGGCGGGCACAATGGCCAATTCGGCCGCTTCGCCCGATTCCGACCCAGGGTCTGGGCCACGGCCCGGAATCAGCAGCGGTAACAGACGTTACCATCCACCGATTCCGGGCTGTGGTTCAATTAACCACGCTTTCGGAGATGGTGCCCGGACCATCCTCGAAAGCGTGGTTATTTTGCTCACTGCCGGTGGTTCACCGTGGTGAACATCTGGCGGTGAGCAACCAGACATTATGGGACCATCCACCACCACGGGGGATTCACTGTGATTGAGTGTGGTAACGTAATGTCTGAAAATACCCATAGAGTCTGGTTACGTACCTATGCTGTGGCGGTGCGGGCAGCGCAGAAGGTTTTCTTTGCTGCCCTCGTATCTGCTAAGTCCCATCTGGCTGAGCTGTTCCGGGGACTGGTCAGTCCAGCCTCCCTTCACCTGGATTCAGAGTTATCAAATGCTCGCTGTGACTTGCTTTGACGTAGCACTTTTAACAGTGGGTGAGCCAGAGGCAGTCGAAGTCCCATCTTGTCCTGTTTTATGGGATGAATTTCAAGACATGTCACCCTCAGATGTGGGTGATGCTCTTGGGACTGTTCAAGAAACCTATTGTGAATTAGACCCATGCCCGTCCTGGCTGGTTAAGACCAGCTGGGAGACATTAGGTCCATTGCTGGCTGGGATAATCAATGTCTCCCTTAGGGATAGTCAATGTCTTCCCTTTTTTGGGAAGGTTATTGAACGGATGGTGGCTCAACAGCTTCAGGAGCATTTGGACCGGGTCAACTTTCTTGATCCCTTGCAGTCTGACTTCCATCCGGGTTATGGCATGGAGACTGTGCTTATGGCATTGGTTGACGACCTCTCCCGAGAGGTGGACCAGGGTCATTCTACCCTGTTGATTTTGTTAGATCTCTCAGCTGCATTTGATACAGTTGATCATCAGTTGTTGGTGACTCAGCTGCGGGA
Organism: Sphenodon punctatus; assembly: GCA_003113815.1. NCBI lineage: Eukaryota > Metazoa > Chordata > Lepidosauria > Sphenodontia > Sphenodontidae > Sphenodon > Sphenodon punctatus. The sequence continues at coordinate 57,915 of QEPC01008421.1, read as the reverse complement.
CCGGGCAGGGATGAGCGGGGCTGTTTTTGAATGGTTCCGCTCTTTCCTGGCTGGGAGAACCCAGCATGTGGTGCTGGAGGATTATTCATCTTCTCCCCAAGGCCTCACGTGTGGAGTCCCACAGGGTTCCATCTTGTCCCCTCTCTTGTTCAGTGTGTATATGCAGCCTTTGGGGGAGGTTGTTAGAGAGTTTGGTGTAAGGTGTCATCAATACGCTTATGACACCCAACTGTATCTCTCATTTTCATCAGACCCAGGTCTGGCAGTCTCTGTGCTTACCTGGTGTTTGTCAGCTGTGGGGGACTGGATGAGGGCGAACTGCTTGAAGTTAAATCCAGAGAAAATGGAGATGATGGTTGTGGGGAAATCCGGGGGAATTATAGTCTTCTGGGCCCAATTCAAGGTGTTGGTGGCGGCTTGGGCCCCACCTACCTACAGGACCGCCTCACCCTCCAGTTCCTGGGTCGACGTCTGCAGTCGGCTGCCCGGGGGCACCCTTCTTGAGGTCCCCTGGGTTTCCCAGGTGTCGACCATGAGGAGGGCGTTCTCGGTGGCTGTACCATGCAGTACCGGTGGCTGTACCATGGAACTCCCTCCCATTGGAGGTCTGCCTGACCACTGACCTCCCCTCTTTCCGTAAAAAGTGTAAGACCTGGCTGTTCCTCTGGGCCTTTGCCAAGGGAGATGGGTTGGGTGGGTTGGGTTGGATTAGGGTGGGGTTTTAATCTAGGGAAATGTTGATCTTAATGAATTTTATTATATGTTTTAAAATGTTGTTAGCCACCCTGAGATGCTTATAGCAGGAGGGGGCGGCATACAAATGGAATTATAAATAAATAAATAAATAAATAAATGTAAGGAGGGGAGCAGCCTCCATGTGTGCTGAGTAGGTGGTTTTGCTGGAGCATGGTGTGGAGGGAGCATGGTGTTTTTGTACTAGGAATGTGTGTTGGGGGTATGTTATTGTCTATTTTGCAGATGAGGTGTATGTGGTTGTGTGTTGCTGAACTAGTTAGGGATGGGGGCAAAGTAAGTGTATTTTTTGCTTGGTAACGTCTTCCAGAGAAATAAATTTGCATAAACAAAGCTTGCCTAATTATGCAAATGAATACATTTTATACAAATTTCTATGACTGCGGTAAGCTTTCCCAGGCTGCAGAAATGTGGATTTTTTTGGTGCAGTGAACATGGGTCTCTGCTTATAGTCCAATAGCTGCAGATTGAAAGCCTTTATGCATTAAGAAATTTGAAAGTGGATCTATGCATTTGAAATCATGTCAACTAGGCAAAAAGGGATTTTTGTTTGGGAATTACTCTTGTAAGAGTGACAGGGTCAGATCCTCTCAGCTGGGTATAGAAAATGGAGTGACGCCAGCTTCTACCACTTGATGACTTGGCCATGAAATTAGTCTCCGTCCCCAATGGCTTTCCCCCTAACTCAGCAAGTATAATTTTTCTTAAGAATACATCTGTTTCCCAAGTGAAACTGGGAGGAGGGACTCGACCAACTTTCATTCAAGGATTCATTTTTGATTTAAATATTTTACTCTTAATCTCACACTTCCCCTTTAGCTGGGCAGAACAGCCAAAAGAAAAACAATGTCCTTCCACTTCCCAGTTTACGGCCTGTCAGAGTGAGGGATTTGGTTACCTTTTCCAAATGGGGTTTTGTGCTGGGTTGTTGATTTTTAATCTTCCAGTCCTATACTTAAGGCTCCATTTTAATGGCACGATACAACTGACTATGGTGAAAAGCCACAGAAGAATAAAAAACAGAATGAAATATGGAGGTAGAATATGTGCAGCTATTTAATATCATTTTTGGTTTTCCTAGCATGCGTTGGCAGAAATTCCCTGAAAGCAATACATTCTGTAACAGTAGGTACATGTAATCCCCTAACCGTGAGACTCATGACTCCTTTAACTGCATTTTCAGTGATACTTGAGGACAAGCTGCACCCATTTCCCCCCACCCTTTTATCCTGAAAGTCTGCCCTGGCGAGCAGCAGTCACTGTTTTCATAGTAAGAAAAACCATGAAAACCCTTTGGCTGGTGGCAAGGAAGCAAGTGAAAAATGACAGTGAAAATTTAGAAACCAGGACTGGAGAGAGAAAGCTGGAATCCATTCAACAGTGTTTGCTTCAGCAAGTGAAAGAACTTGAGGTAGAATGTTCTGATGCACCTCAGCGTAAGGTCCCACAGGTCTCGAACCCAAGGTTCTGGAGCGCTGTTGTCCCAACCTCTGGCACCACTGCCCAGGCCTGACCTGAGCCCTGTTTGTCCTGCCAGTGGTTGCTTCTAGATTTCTTCCAGCCCTTGCCTGAACCACACCCTTCCCAGATGTTTCCCCTGTGCTCCAGCTCTGCCTCCCAACTTCCTGACTGAGGTCGCTTTTAGACGATCATGCTGTGCGCTCGCAAGGGGTTTCAAAAACGACGCGAGGAGAGATTACACGTGATGCCGCCGGCAATCGCGCGCCTGATACGGCGCCGTGCATTCTTTTCAAGCCGCGAACTGACCGGGAGCCTGATCGAGGTAGGTCATTCGCGGCTTGAAAAGAATGCACGGCGCTGTATCAGGCGCGCGATTGCCGGCGGCGTCACGTGTAATCGCTCCTCGCGGGGTTTTTGAAACCCCGCGCGAGCGCACAGCGTGATCGTCTAAAAGTGGCCTGAGTAGCAGCTAACATAAAAGGCATGCTGGTACCAGCAGGGAGTTGGGCAGAGAAACTCCTATTCCCTTCATGCCCCTCCCTCCTTCCCTGGGTTTGCATGCCTGATGTTTGCATGGCTGATGGAACTATCTTGTCAAAAGCAGTGAGGCTAGCAAGCCCCAATGCAGATGATTAGAAAACTAAGTACGATAAAGATGGGGTTAACCATAACTAAAGGGATTTCAAGACTGTTGACCCAGAAAATATTGCATCAAATTCTCTGGTAGTGTGACTCCATTGAGTTTAACAGTGTTATGCCATCAATGATTCCATGTGTGGTAGATTAGGAACAGACTGAAGGAGTGTTTTTCCCATTCTGCTGAATGCAGATAGCATCACTGTTTCATATTAGGCACGAAGATAAAGTTTTCCTGTTACTTGACTTGGAGCTTTTCTACAGCCCGTTAGCTGAACACAGGATGTGTTGAGTGGGAATTTCCAAAAGTGATTTAGTGGAGTGATTTTGGCACCAGTGTCTGCTGAAGGTGACGTGTGTTAATTGGAGGAGATGTAACCGTTATTGATAATAAAAGGGATTTTCAGCCTCTTCACCTTTAGTTCCCTATTGCACAAGGGAGCTGGGGCAGAATATAATCTTCTAGAGATGCTTAGAATGAAGAACCTTAGACTGAGGTAGACCAGAGTAGGGTGACCATACCTCCTCTTTAAAATTTATTTATTTATTTATTTTCTAGATTTTTACCCCACCCCTCCTGAGAACAGCTCGGGGCGGCTTTCAGCAATAAAGTACATATAAAATACATATACAACAATTTAAAACACATCAAAACAATTCAAAATATTAAAACAGGGCCCGGGAAACATTAAAACAATAAATAGGGTAGGGAAGATAAAATCCTCTAACCCCTCCTCCCCAAAGACCTGGGCGAACAGCTAGGTTTTACAACTTCGCCGGAATGTCAATAGGCTTGGGGCCAGGCGAGCTTCCTCCGGAAGGGAGTTCCAGAGGCGCGGTCCAGCCACCGAGAATGCCCTCTCCATTGTGACCCCCTGCTTAACGCGGGGGACCTCCAGGAAGGCACCCCTGGCAGACCGAAGGAGCCGCTCTGGGGTACAGAGGGCGAGGTGGTCCCTGAGGTACAAGGGGCCCAGACCATGAAGGGCCTTGTAGATCAACACCAAAACCTTGAACCTAGCTCGGCAAGCTATTGGCAACCAGTGCAGAGTCCGGAGCACAGGTGTAATGTTCTCCTGACGACCCGTCCCCGAAAGGAGATGGGCCGCCGCATTCTGCACTAGCTGCAGCCTCCGAACCAGGAACAAGGGAAGCCCCACGTAGAGCGCGTTGCAGTAGTCCAGCCTCGAGGTGACGAAGGCATAGATGAGGGAGGCCAGGCCTGGGCCGGAGACGAACGGACGCAGCCTCCGCACCAGATGCAACTGGCGGAAAGCAGCCTTCGCGACTGCCTCCACCTGCCACTCCAGGCGGAGATCTGCATCCAATATCACCCCCAGACTCTGGACCTGCTGAACTATAGGAGGGCGAACCCCCCCAATCAGGGGGGCCACTATCTCCCTCGCTCTCCCCACCAACATCACCTCCGTCTTATCGGGGTTGAGCCTCAGTCTGCTCTGCCGCATCCATTCCACCACAGCCTCCAAACACTGGGATAGCAACATGACAGCAGGGTCTGGATCAGTTGAAAAAGAGAGGTACAGCTGGGTATCATCAGCATATTGGTGACATCGCACCCCGAACCCTCTCACGACCTCCCCCAAGGGCTGCATATATACATTCGATAATAATGGAGACAGAATGGAACCCTGCGGAACGCTGCATGATAAAGCGCAGGGGCAAGATGTCTCATCCCCCAGCACCACCCTCTGGCTTCTCCCCGAGAGGAATGAACGGAACCACTCAAGAACAGTCCCATCCAGACCCCCCAGGTCACGCAGCCATCTCAACAGCAGCCTGTGGTCCACGGTATCAAAAGTGGCCGAGAGATCTAGCAGGATGAGAAACGTTGAACATCCTGTGTCCATCTCCCAAAGGAGATCGTCTACCAAGGCCACCAATGCCGTCTCAGTGCTGTAGCTGGGGTGGAACCCAGATTGAAAAGGGTCCAGGAAACCGATGCTATCTAGATGCACCTGGAGCTGGATTGCCACCGCCCTTTCAATAACCTTCCCTAAAAAGGGAAGGTTAGAGAGGGGTCGGTAACTGGCGAGTGCGTCCACACCCAAAGATGGTTTCTTCAGCAGTGGGCACACCACAGCCTCCTTGAGGCTGGGCGACAACCTCCCCTGCTGCAAGGACGCATTCACCACCCTTGCCAGTACTGTCCCCAGCATCTCCTTGGAGGC
>QEPC01008421.1:24069-41455 GCA_003113815.1 Sphenodon punctatus | reverse complement strand
CCACCCCTGGTGCCTGGAAGTCTGCTCCTAGCTGAGTCAAATGACTTCCCCCTCCCTGCTACATTTGGCCTTCCAGTGACCTGACAGAAGACCATGTTTTAGCCACCCGAACACAACCGAACGTGATTCGAATTGAACGAACTGTTCGGCCATTTCGTAGTTCGGTGTTCGGTTCCGTTCGGTGTGTTCGGCCATTTCGTAGTTCGGTGTTCGGTTCGGTGTGTTCGCCATTTCGGTGTTCGGTGTTCGGTGTTCGGTCCGTTCGGTGCGTTCGTGTTCATGTTCGGTTGTCCGAACAGGCCGAGTTCGGGCCGAACACCGAACTACCAAACCGCGTTCGCCCATCCCTAGCACTTGTTTCCTGCCACATTCCCACCTGGCAGCATTGCTCCTTTTGCCACCATCCTTGCCTGCTTTCATCCCCCCTCACTCCTCAAAATGTATTTGCTCCTTCTTCCCACTGCCCCTCATGCCTGGAATTCCCTCTCTGAATACATTTGTTCTACTCCTTCCCTCCCAACCTTCAAATTTCGACTAAAAACATACTTCTTCCATCAGGCTTTCCCTAGTTCCACATCACCATAGACTCATCTCTGATGCCACCTCTTCCCTACTTCAGTCAGAGTCCTCCTCTTCCCTGTCACTAAGATAAGCACATTCGCCCGTAACTTCTCATGAAGCTTATGAAGCCCTGTCTCTCCCTATGTTTCTCTCTCCCTTGTCTCCTTTCTCTCCTTTTTCTCTCCCTTGTCTTTGTTAGATTGAAAGCCCCTTGCGGCAGGAACCTGTCTCTAACTACTGATTGTACAGTGCCAGGTACACTGCTGGCACTATTAATAACAACAACAACAACAACAACAACAATAATAATAATAATAATAATAATAATAAATAATAAAATCAGCTAGGTACTGACACCTGTATATTATAGAAAATTTCTGTCTACTTGTTCCTATACAAGAATGATTAATTTTTTTACCTCTAGGGAAAGAAAAATCCTCCTCTTATGTAGTTTTTTTGTTTGCTTTTTTAAATGTATCCCTGAGGGGCAGATCTTAAGGAACTTAACTACAGACATTTCCTAATGGCCAGTGCAGGCTTTTAAAAATGTGTTTAGAAACAAAGTCAATAATTGGGAGCAGTGACATTAGTTTAAGGGGGAAATTCTGAAGTCCTTAGTCAACTTTTCACTCAGGCAAACTTCCATTGAGTTAATAAGAGCTTGGCCTGACTAAAGAAAACTTACCAAATTAGCTGCAAACTAAGTTAAGGAGAGGTGCTGGTTTGCTAAATATGAGACTGAAACATAACATGCTTTGATATATAGTAAGCTACCCACAGGGACTACCTGGGCCATTATGCCTGCACAGGCTAGGAACCCGGGCCATCAACTTCCAACCCATTTACAGTCTCCATGAATAAGAAAATTGTGTGTGTGTGTTGTATTTCTACTCCTGAGAAATAATAGTAATATGTGCAAGTGCGGATACATTAGGACATAACCGACCAAAGGATTGTGAGGGTTCAAGGCCTGGGGGTCTTGACACCTGGTCACTCTTCTTTAACCCAGTTTGAATGGCAGTATTTATATTTAGCTCCTGGGTGTCTTTAGTCGGACCACCCCCTGGAGCTGCTCTGGATGTGGCCAGCCCTGCACCCCTCATGCGCAGCCTGATAGTGCCGGGTTTAAGTGGATTTGGCACTGCCGCAGCCCACAATCCGCCAGCACAGTGCCCCCCACCACTGCACCATAGAGCTGTGGGAGGATCAACTGCGACTCTAGGCTGCTGCCCACAGCTCTATGGTATTGCTGGAGCAACCCCGGCCTGAAGCGGAGCTGCAGCGACCTGTCAGTCAAGTAGATGGACTGCTGCTCTGCCCCTAGCTGGCACTCTGGGTTTGGGCGGCCTGACCCGCTTGCGGTGCGCCTGGATGTTCTGGAGAACAACAAGTGGAACTGGCCTGGAGCAGGCAGCACCTGCTCCACCTCGCACTTGGGCGGTCCGTCTTTAAACAGACAGGCCACCTGCGGGTGAGGCGGAGCCGAGGCATCGGTGCCGTCCGTCTAAAAGCACCCATTGTGTCGGTTTTTCAAACGTTTCCTCCATAAACTCCCTACCCCCACCCCACTACATGCAGTACAGATGCAATAATTATATCTAGTTATGCATTTTCATAGTGTATTGGTAGAGTCAGCACTTACCTCAGTTTCCTTGAGCATGCCAGGTAAGGTTGCAACTTAGCCAGCTTTGTTTGTACTGTAGCCTCAATGTTTGGCAATTGGGCTGCTTAGAGTTCACATAAATTTACATATTATTATTATTATTATTATTATTAACAAACATTTATATAGCGCCAGCAGTGTACCTGGCACTTTACAAAGTAATAAAATGGACAGAGGAGGAGCGAAGTGCACGGGCTGGAGTATGGAGGGCGATAAGTGCAGAGAGGTAGGGGGGAGCAAGCATATATATATATATATATGCATATATGAATGCATGTAATTTTTTTGTAATTTAGTACATGGCCAATCCTTCCTCCCCTCCCATCTCTCCCACATTGGCCATGTCCACTTCCCCCAAGTGTCAGGTGGGTTGTGTGGAGATTATGAAGAGAGGCTGATGGCACTGGCATGCATAATGTTATCTTTCAGAGCTATGCTTCTCCTCCCGCTCGTTTTCTGTGTGGTATCTGAGCTTGGGTTCTCTCCCGCACCTTGTGACCAAGAGGAGACTGGTGTATTCTTATAACTCATCCAGGTTAGACGTGTTTGGGTTTTCTTGTCTCAGCACCATCTTGAGTCTGTGGGTGCTTGCTTGTGTTGTATCCTGAGAGCTCAGGGGCAGTCTGAGTGCTGGCTTTTCACAATGGGTTGAAAACACAAGTGACGCTGGAGCGCTGCCATCATGACTGAGAATCCTTTGCTAACTTGGTCACGATCAGGTCTGGTTGTGGTCCGACTGGGCAGGGAGGGGGGGGTGTCAGGGAGCTGCAAATATGTGTCTCCGGTCCTGTTGTGCCTAGAAGCCCGCCTCCCCCCCCCCCATCACAGGCAGCCAATGGCAGCTTCCATGGCGGCCAGTCATGGTGCCTACTCCAGACCAGGCTGGGAACAGCAGGCTACCACATGTGATAGACAGCTTTGGCCTGGTTGGGCGGGCTGTGATCCTGGAGGTCTCTGGGGACACAGCCTGAGCTAGCCGCCAACGCACCCAGGAGAACTCTGGGACAAACATCTGAACTGTCCCTCACAAACATGATGGGAGCCCATGGGCCTAAGCGGGCCACATCCCATTTGTTAACACCCAGTGTTTTCTTTGTGTGTTGCTCAACAGAGTCCTAGCAGAGCCCATGAATGTCCTGCATTGTTTCTGAACATCCCGTCATGTTTTTTTCCAAGCACCAACCAACCCTGTCCCAGTTTTCTGCAGCAAACTGCTGCTTATTTATTTATTTATTTATTTATTTATACAATATTTTTATCCTGTCCACAGGGCAGGAGGGGCAGCTAACAACAAATTAAAAACAATAAAACAATTTAAAAGTTAAAAATCCCATATGCAGGGAGAAAAACCTACCCCACCCCCAACCCACCCACCCTACCCCACCCCCTCGCTAAAAGCCTGGCGGAACAGCCAGGTCTTAAACAAATGTTGAAATGACAGGAGGGTGGGGGCCAACCGAGCCTCCTCTGGGAGTGAGTTCCACAGCACAGGGGTGGCCACCGAAAAAGTTCTAACATCGGTGGCCACCCATCTCGCCCGGGGAACCTCCAAAAAGGCTCCCACGGACGATCTCAGGGGTCGCACGGGCACATGGGGAGTGAGGCGGTCCTGCAGATAAGCAGGGCCCAGGCCATGAAGGGCTTTAAAGGTCAAAACCAGCACCTTGAACCTAGCCCGGTTTGAACCTTGTGACTTTACAAACCACTCACTTTAACACTGTTAATATTAGACCATCTCCAGTTGAAAGAAGTTTCCATGTTCTGGATGAGGATCCTGCTGACTCAGCTACTTCCCATAAAAACAAAACGAGAGATTTTAGGTTTCATTTAACAGAAATGAAATCTCTCACCGCTCCACCCCCAATTGATTTCTTGTTTAGAAGTCAAAGTGTCCCAGCTTCGAAAGTGTAGGTAGGCATCCTAAACCTTCGCTGTCATTTTAACTAGGTGATAACATTCTTTTTCTGCAAGGGGGAAGTGAAGAATGCACAAATAGGATCTCAGTTACATTGCAGCAACCCCATCTTACAGATAAGACTGATAGAACTTGGAGTAAAAATCTTCCTGAAGAATTTTTAAACCAGGCTCCAATATTCTGTAGCCAGAACATCATCATTGTTAAATCCTGAAGAACTTCTCTGTAAGGTTGCTGACTCTAAAGGGGCTATCCTATTCTACAGCTTGATCCTTCGTGCTTCCACGAGGTGCAGAGTGTTCTCAACTCCCACTGACTATAACAGGAATGCCTAATATTTTGAGACTTACAGGATTCTATACTGTGAGCAAAATTTGGCTTGGAGAGAGTCAGAGAATGAAAAATCATCTGTTACTATAAGCTCTTTTTTGTCTGTTGTCTAAAGGGGAAACTAATACTACCCCCTAGTTATTAGGATGATAATTTGGCCGTTATTGCAGCAACCTGCACGGTTCTCCCCATCAGCTGTCGCAGCTCATCTCATTCACTTTTTGCAAAGGATCTTTGTATTATCGCTATCACGAAAAGTTCAGGCAACTCTCAAAATACTTCCTTGGCAGCTACCTGATACACCATTATGCGCCTCTTATCATTTTAGCAAAGCAGTTACGCTGCTGTCAGAGGTAATGGAGACTGTGCCACTAAGAAAATTGGCTGTAATTTATTTATCAATTGTTTCTACATACCACAAAAGAGACCATCTACTTTACGGCTGGGTCTAAGGTATTTGAGAGCCCCTGAAGTTCATGGTTTTCCGGTATTCTAAGTTCTACTTATGGCTTTTCCTGTATATGACACACAACACCACCCCTGTGGTCTTGAAGGCCTTTTTCTTCTTTACTTTCTTTAGTCACAAATCATTCTGAGGCATCCCTTAAGTGCATTTGTATTGTTAAGTGCACCGGCCTGATTTGGTGTTAATTCAATTTGAGTGCCCTTAATATCTTGTGGGGGTGATGCAATGCATGTGAGCCGTACCTTGTAAAAACAGGTTCCAGGTCTGCCTGAGAGGAGAGCACCTTCCCCACAGCAATTTACCAAAGTTGCTGATAAAATTTTCATAAGGAAACCTTTTTAGTCTGACCCTATTGTGTTATTCTACCATTAAGACTCAGGGAATTGAGACGGTCTTCTGGTGACAGTTTATTGCATTCTCCATTATTGCTGTGTACACAATGATCAGCCTACTGATGGGTCACAGCTCAAACCCTGCTCCTTAAACTCTGGGAATAGCTCGCAGGGCCAGAACCGGGGAGCTTTGCACTGCCAGCTTCTGTGTGTGTGTGTGTGTGTCAATAATAACGGAGCTGCACTCTCGATAAACCACTCACCTCTAACCTTTGAATGATGGGAGACCAAGGGACATTTTAGTGCATTTGTGGCCAGCAGGAGAGACGGGGGTTGGGGGAGAGGGAGAGGAAAAGATGCCCTGTGAGCAAGAGCTCTAGCTTATAGAGTAAAGCTTGTGCTGATTGAAAGAAAACTATTCAATCAAAATCAAAGAGGGAAAGAAAAATGATCAGTCTCATCCCTATCCTCCTACAGGAATTAGAGTATGAAAATGCCAACTTCAGCATTATTACAGACCAGGGGCTAAATTCTGCTCGCAGTGACACTAGTGTAAATTCTAAGTCTCTACCATTAGTCATTCTAACCTTAAACCAAGGTAACAGAGAACAGAATTTAGACCTAGGTTTGGTAGCTTCCCTTGCTGGGGAACAACACAAAGATTAATGAATGGCTATTCCTCTGCCAGACACTAGTCATACATTACCTGACCCACTCCCCACAAACTCATAGTTTCCACTAATGTTGTAATCTGTGTTTTTGTGGTACAATGCAGTAATATTCCAAGCCTTTCTCTAGAATGGCTAGAGCGTATTTCTCTTACAATGAAAGCTGAGATTCTTATGATTTTGGCAGCCAAGGCTTTAAGAAAGCACTTGAAAGATGCAAGACTCATAACTACAGAGAGTTTGCAAATTCCACTTCAGACCATTCATTGCCAAGTCTCTACGGCTCTCTGCCCTTCAGATTTTGCCACTTAAAATGGGGAAGTTCCAGGACAGATGCTGGGTACTGGAGGTTTGGAAAAGCTAAGCCTCCCCAAACAATCTGCCTTCAGTCACCTGCCCGCTCACTGGCAGGGAAAAAGCAATCTTTCCTAACCAGAGCTGTGAGCTGTGTTCAAGGCAGCTGAAAAATTCAGTCCTCTTCCTAGGAGGGAGGGGACTGAATAACGTTTCCCAGTCTGGCCACAGATGCACAGAGATGGAAGCCTGCAGCAGGGAACACAGTACGTGCTTAGTTTCAGGGACTTGGTGGAGCTGGAGGTGAATTTCATAACACAAGCTAATGTGGAAGAGGGAAACACAGCAGCTTAGCCTCCCCAAACACAGAATTTACCTGCCACTTATGATGTCAAAGAATCTGGAATTAAATGTCCACCTAAAAGGAGAGAGAGCGTGCATGCATCTTCATTCGCCAGGTGTACAAGGAGACAACACACATGTTGGGGCATTCTGTGCTCCCACATAACAGGCAGCAGCCCAAACATCGTGATTATATTGCACAGTGATGCCTCTTGCTGCAAAGGAGAATTTGGCCCTCACTGAAGTCCAGCATGGCATTTTGGCATGCTGCGCATGTGCGTGCTGCTTCCTTGAGTACCTGGCAAATAAGGACTGTGCTTAAAATGTGTGGTATTTTGTACTTTAATATATGGGTGAGAATCAGGAGGGTGAAAAAGGAAAGGGGATAGAGGAGACCCCTCCTAAATTGGGAGGACAGTGGACAGTTCTCCCCTTAATTTTAGTCCTTTACTATCAAGGTGCATCTTGAGTGGACCAAGGAAACAGAGCTGCATTTCTCACTTTGGACCATTACTCCTCTGCTTAATTAAATCCTAATTAAAAAACAATTTGCTTTTCTTTTTCTTCTTTAAAAGGTTAGTCCTAGCTGTATTATTCTGTCCTCCGAGTATCTGGTCAGATGTCTGGAACAACCGGAGGAGAAACTATATCCCAAAAAACTATCCCAAATAGGGGTGTGCACAGGGTCAAGTATTTGTATTGGTATCTGTATTTGTTTGTGGTTTTAGTATTTGCATTTATTTGTAGTTGTATCTGTATCTTTACCTGTGTTTACTGCATTTTCCCCATCATTGACAATGTGGAAAATGCAGTGGACACAGATCCCTGCGTATGGGTTATTTTGTACAGAAGTGCAGTGAGGTTCTGCCAGTTTGACAGGCCAATAAGGAAAGGAAAATGCAGTCAAAACTGCTGCTAAGTCTGCTACCAATGTAAAAAGGGAAGCACTGGTTTTGGGGAGGGTGGAGAATACAACTAACTTGGTGGGCAGGTTGCTACCTTGGGGAGGGTGGAACGGGGCATGGGTCTGGCTCAGGGGGATTGTTGGTTTGAGGGAGAGTGAGGCATGCATCTGGTTTGAGTGAGGGGAGAATGTAACATGGAGCTGGCTTGTGTGTGGAGTTCCTGGCTTGGGTATGGGGGAATGGGGCATGGGGCTGGGCTTAGGGGATATTACTGGTTTGGGGGAGTGGCCAGCAGGCCTAGACATTGCTGGTCTGGGGAGAGGGCATGGCGCTGGCTCAGAGAAGGGGTTGCTGGCTTGGATAGGGGGAATAAGGCATGGTTTCATATCTCCATCCCATTTTTTTTTCTTTTTGTTTTTGTTTTTGTTTTCTAACCCCATATACTGATCGGTTATAATTGGTACTGGAAGTTACCAACTTTTGGGGTTTCCGTGTACCTGATTGGTACCCAGGTAATCCGCCGAGTATCCAATATGGTACCCAAAAATGCAGATATTACTTGTGGGCACTAAATTTAGTACCAATTTCATCTCTACTCAAGGGGTCATTTGCTTGCAGGAGGTGTCACTGGCTTGGGGAGGAGGGAATGACGCTGCCAAGGACTCCCCATTTCTCCCTGGATGGGCTGGGCTGGCCCAGACTGCAGTGCTGGAGACGGCAGTTCTGAAGTCACTTTCACACCTGTGAGAAAGGGCCGTTAGGAAACTGGCAGAGGTGACAGACATGTGAATTAGTTGTGTCTTTGATCAGGTGCAAATGCTGAAAGCTGGGTGATTTCTTCTGATACGTATGTTTAGAATGATGATTGACTGAGTGGTGAAATCCAGCTCAGTTAATCGTCATTCTAAACATGTATATCAGAGGAAATCACCCGGCTCTTGGCATTTGCACCTCATTAAAGACACAGCTAATTTGCATGCAGCCCCTGCAGGTGGGGAAGGCTCACTACATGCTCCTCAAGCAGGCAGCTAAACTGAGAGTCAGAGAGCAGTCCAGCTCCCAGGTGGATATGTGCTGCAGTTTGGGGGCGGGGTCTAGTTTGAGACCTTGGATGTTTATGTTTTTTGGGAAATGTTGGGTTCACTTGAAACCCAAATACACAGACCTAGTATTCTTGATTCAAATATGGAAGCTGAAAAGGGCTTTTTTTGGTTTATCTGTGTTTTATCAAAACCTGAATGCACAACCCTAATTCCAAACTTTGCTCTGAGCCCAGGTCATGCGGGAGATAGGTGTTGAAAGTGAGCAAGTGCTGAGGAAATATTCATGCTGTCTATCCAGCCCCAAGGAGCTCCGTGTGTGCACCTCATTGGGTGAAAACAGGCATGCACCTTAACTTTGTTGTAACACCATGTTAACATTTCTTATGCGTGTTGCAGAGTTGCATAGGGTGTCAATACAGCCTTGCAACAGGCATAAGAAATGTTAAAGCAGCGTTAAAGAGGATTTGCGTCCAAATCTGTTTTCATCCATTGTCACATTTCATTGACAATGTGTAACATAGCGCAGCCTGGAGCACCACATTGTCTTTGGAAACTGTCTTGTTTCCATAATCATGACTATGTTGTCACTTGCTAGTAAGTATTGAGCATTTGATACCCCATGTTCTGTAGCCAGTGGGAGTTCTGTGCTGGCCTTCAGTGAATGTGGAATCAGACCTCAAATGTTGAATGAAAAATAATTATTTTGACTCCAGCTGGGCTAGCTGAGTTAATAAGTCAGAGTCCTATGTGTGGGGTGAGTGTTGTTAGAGAGTGCGTGTGCTGTGGGGGTGATATGCAACGCGAGTATGTGTGACTGAGGCAATTTGATGAATTATTGGATAAAGCTAGAGGCAAAGAAAGAGTAGAGACACCAGTCAAAGAACTGTGCTACATTGAATTTATAATACATTAGCTTATCAGCCCCTTGATCTTGGAGAGTATTCAAGGAAGATGGAGATGAAGCAATTCTTTCTTTATGTTCCAGCAGGGAAAAGAAACAACTTGTATTTACCTTCCTTTTCTTTCTGGTTCTCAAGGCGGTATGCATTGAAAATACACTCTGGTTCCTCTCGGAAGGCTCCCAAGAAAGCTGATGTTTGTTTTAAAAAGCAAATAAACTGAAGACATCAGATCAGAAACTCAAGGAGGGATTTTCTTTGCTCTGGCCCCTGTGCACTTTGGGGCTGCAAACAGCTTGCAAACGACAAGGGAAGAGATTTTTTTTCCAGTGCAGCCAATGTAATGGTGCTTCTAGCTAGTCCTGTACCACTTCTCTGCAAGTCCTGCCAGAGGTGGAAATGAACAGAGACAGTGTGAATAGAATAGCATAACAGAGATTCAGATCATGGAGTAGCCCATAAACAGCCATTGGGAGTTATCAACCAGAAGTCCTTGGCAGCTCTAATTCTAGACCTCGGAACAGCTCAGAATCCTGATGACAGTTCAAAGCTGGCTTAGAGCTTCTGCCCCCTCCATGTTTGCTATGACTTAAGTCTTAGATACTTGAGAGGAAGATGAGGCTGTATCTAGGTTTTATATATTGAGGAAACATACTAGTTAAGAGAGGTGAAGGGAGAGAAAAGGGACTTGCCAAGATGTTCCATATGAACAACTGCTATGTTGTTTTAAAATTCTTTAAGCAACTGGAAAGAAAGGGGGAATGAAGGCAAGGTAAAATGAGGAGTTGTATAGTGTGTTGCCCTTAAAGGTTCTTAGATAAATACCACCACAGCAGCACTCCATTATGCTCTATGAATGAACAAACCACTGGGTGCTACTTGTACCCCCATGTCCTCCTCCACCCTCTTCTCTCTCCGCTCAGGATCTTGCTCTTTTTTTCACCTCTAAGACTGACAAGATCCGCCTGGATATCGCTTCCAAGTCCTCTCCCCCTGCTACTCCCCCCACCTCTCTTTCCTCTCTCCTGTCCTCCTTCCCTCCCGCCTCCCTTGAGGAAATCTCCTCCCTGCTCTCCTCTTCCAACCCCTCCACTTGCCCCCTGGACCCCATTCCTTCCCGCCTCCTGACCTCCATTGCCCCCACTGTCGCCTCTCCCCTCCTGCACATCATCAACCTTTCCCTCTCTACCGGCTCCATCCCCTCTGCCTTTAAACACGCCACTGTCTCCCCCTTTCTCAAAAAGTCCACTCTGGATCCCTCCGAACCCTCTAATTACTGTCCTGTCTCGCTCCTCCCTTTTGCTTCCAAGCTCCTTGAACGGGTTGTCTACTCCCGTTGTGAGTAGACAACCCGTGTAAAAAGGGCCTTTGACACACAGCCTATCTTAAGGCAAATCGGTGTTTTGCTTGCCACCCAGTCTCAGCATGCAAGTGCTGCCGCCTCATTCCCTGTATTGCACCTGCTAACATGCCCCACGATATCATTAGACACAACGTTGACCATGTGTTCAGCCAGAACACACAAATTGTCCTTGTGATACAATGGTGTTCATACTGCGTGTTCAACGGGTGACCAAATTGGTGTTGGGATTGTTATGGTGCTTACACACAACAACCAGGGGTTTTGACACCCAATCTTTGTTATGTCTAAAGACACCCTTAGCTTTGCTGCTTGTTTGGGAACCTGTAGTGAGTCCTTCCCATCTGCAGGGACTGCTGCCATCTCCAGCAGTGCAGCCTGGTCCAGGCCAGCAGAGCCCAGCCAAGGAGAAATGGTGAGTCCTTGGCAACTTCATTCACTCTTCCCTAAACCAGCAACACCTCCCAAAAGCCAGTGGCCCCCCTGAGCTAGTCCCATACCCCATTCTCACCTAGGGATCCCACATTCCACAAGCCAATGATTCCCCTCTGAGCCAGAAACCCCTCCCTCCTCTCAAACCATTCCTCATTCCCCCTACCCAAGCCAGCAACCCCTCCCTGACCAGCCCCATGCCCCCTCCCCAAGCCAGTAACAACTAGGCTCCCCTGAGGCCAGACCCATGTCCCGTTCCACCCTCCCCAAGCTAACAGCCCCCCGACAAGCTAGTTATATTCTCCACCCTCCCTCAAACCAGTGCTCCCTCTTTTACATTGGTAGCAGACTTACCAACAGTTTTGACTGCATTTTCTTTATAGGCCTGTCCAACTGGCAAGCCTCACTTCATGTCATTGCTAAAATAACCCATACACAGAGATCTTTATCTGTATCTTACCTGTGTTCATTGCATTTCCCCCATTGTTGCCAATGTGGAAAATGTAGTGAACTTGGGTAAAGTACAGATACAAATGAATGCAAATACTAAAACCACAAATACTAATGCAAATACATGATCCCATGCACAGCCCTAGTCATTGTATTCCCCCAACTCCACAGCTAGCATAGACTTGTGTTCTATGGTTATGAGAATAAATTCAGAACCAAGGAGGTAGAGCGGTTTATATGAGTGGTCCCAAGCTTTTCATCTATATGACTCCATTATGAGGCTCAGGCTTGTATGTAATTCTGTCACACACACACACACACACCCCCAGACAGAAACATAGACCTGCAAAGTATACCAAATATCAGTCAGGGTTGTGACCCCTATGCACTGACTTCATCTGAGGTCCTGACTCAGTTTGCGAACTACTGATTTATACAGTTCCTGGTCGTCCATGGTTATCATAAAGGAGCAGGATGTGTTACAAGGGCGATGGAAGGACCTTCAAGTGGATCATCATCTTCTGGTTCCTGCTCTGTTTATCCTCATACTCAGGAAACCAAATCATCTCAGACTATTTAGTACACAAATCAAGGAAGAAATAGACAGAAACAAACACACTCATTTTCTTCCTCCTTCTGGACTAGGTTGTATGTTAATATTAGAGCTGCCAATTTTTAATCTCCTAAAATTAGTTTAAATGTGAATTTTGCTTTCCTGGATCTTATGCAGAACCTAACTAAGCACCTAAAGAGTGTGTAGAGGAGGAGAAGCCCATCCTGCTTCCCACCCAGGTGTTTCATAATCAAAGAAAGCCATAGATGATGCCTTTGACTGTACTTGGGTTCTGTTGCGAAGTGAACCTTTCCACATTGATCTCAATGGACTTGGCCCTTATATTGCTCAGAAAGCTAGAATCCTTGGTAATTTATACCCTTCCTATTCATCAGCACTTAATCATGCATAACAGCAAACCAGAGGAATGGCTCCCACCAGTGTGTGCCAGACTGAACATCTTTATGTATCACATATAGCTATACGGCAGTGGCTGGATTGCCTGCTTACTGATGGGCTTCTATGGCAGCATGGTTCGTGGGCATCATATTCTCTCCACTTCCCCTATGAACCATCTCTAGTGTGTGACTTCTGCCTTGAATCCTTGCCTGTGATTACTGGAAAGTTCAGGACCTTGCCAGCAGGAAAACGTACAGCTACACAATTACATTGTTGAAATTCTGACACATCCACCCCAGTTTATGGCTTTGAAAATAAGGGATAAGTGTGAGCAACTGAATATATTATACAGCGTGCTTTGGCCTCATGAGGGCTGCATTATAGAATCTGTTAACTTTGACTGACATTTTTCATTTTTCTTTTCTTCCAGACATTATTGCTGCAAATGATATCCGTGCTCAATATGGATCCGGGACTCAGAGAATGGCTGGGATATTGGGATAATCATCTACACAGTTGGTTTTTTTATTATGATTTTTGGAAGCACTCCAGTAATAATGCAACAGGCAGGCAACAGACAGAAAAAATAAGTAGGTTCCTGTTACACTAGTACATCACAGCACATTAGATGCAGGTGGGATTCCTAAACTTCTCTGCAATGCAAAATACTTTTTAAAAAAAAAAACCTCCACGCTCAGCTACAAAGTAGGATTGTCTTTTTCATCATATTCTGCAAGAAAAAAATGGCAACCCAATGACAAAGGCTAATAGCTGAATAGATGCCACCTAGATCAGCACAGGCCCTTGCTGTGCCAATACTTGCATTCAGACCAACCCAAGAGAAAAAGAAAGAGTAAACACAGCTATGAACAGCGAGACAATAAAAAAAAAACATGCAAAAAGAAAAGCAAGCAGGACTAAACCAAATACAGTTGTACTCAAAATGGGCAATGAGAAATGGCAGAAGCATGCTGTGCTATGTTTGTACAGAAAACTGTAACAATCAGTGGGAATTCTGCAGTGCCTTCTCCTGCCAATCTGAACTGAGAAAGGGGTAGGAAGGGTGGTGAAAAGGAGTGAAATCTCTCACGTATGAGCAAATTGGCTAGAATTAAGTCCTTTTTCTAGGGTTTGGGATAAGAAAGAAAATGGTTAAGCCAAATTATCTTATGGCAGCATTTTACAAAGAGCAGGAAAACAAGTCTAAGGCCCTTTTTAAATGAGATGCCCCCATGCATGTCCACATGTTGGGGAGCGCCCGTGTGAAAGAGGCAGTGGGGTCCTCATCCAAGTCGAACACGCCTCGATCCCACAGCAGGCTGAGCGGCATGCTTGATCAAATGTATACATGCCCTCAGACTTTCATTGTGAATGCTCCTGTACAGCAACTCAGCACCCTGCATGAGATGTTGGAGCACTGCACTTATCCCATCAGCCATGGCAGGCAATGGATGGCTGTCATGGATGGGATAGGGTGCTCCCTTCATGCGACCTTGTGGTGTGGTTACCCCTTGTCTATTGGCAGTGTATCTGATCTGTTGGGCGAGATGCAGGGGCACACCCTCAATAATCCCTGTATATAATCGGGCAATTTCCCCCATATACATCCATGCACAGAATGATGAAGAGGCATGGTGGATCCTCGCATCGTGGCTCCTTTTTGGGACTCCAGTAGTGACGTCCCATCCATCCCCATCCATCCCTCAACAAGCTCTGGGAGCAACCGGGAAGAAGCTGGGTTGCTGCATGGGTGGAGATGGGTGGTGATCAACACTCACCGGACCGTGTGAACAGGGCAGCTAGACTAGGCATTAGAAACACTTACGCAGGTGTTTGTGGAACGGGGTATGCCCTCATCACCCACAGCATGATTGGATAGGCTTGATTTACAATGATAACAGGATGCAGGGGCATACCTTCAATAACCCTGTATATAAATAATCAGGGCAATTTCCCCCATATACATCCATGCACAGAATGATGGAGAGGCACGGCGGGTCCTCATCTTGTGGCTCCTTCTCGGGGACTCTGATAATGAAGTCCATAGAGTGGCTCCTGTGATCCATGATGGCATTCATGGACATGGTGAACTCACCCCTTTCCATCAAGATAGCCATCCTTGCTGTTTGGGGGATGGATTATGGAACTGTAGGTCCCGTCTCTGGCCCCGATGCAGTGGGGAATGGCCATTGAGGTGAAGCCATAAACCACCCACCTACCCGTGCACAACCAACTGGATCACCTGCTCCATTGGTTCTCTCACAATGGCCGTGCACAGCTCAGTGAGGAACATAGTGACTGTGGAGGTGCCTGCCTTGAATTGCTGTTCCACACAGTGCAAGGATTCAGGGACACCCAGCCTCTGAACGGCTATGGCCACATGCCATCCTAGTGGTGTGGGCTTCCTCTTGTTGGTTGATTTCAGCTCCAGGTATGGCCAAAGGAAGCCAGTGAAGTGGGATGTAGACCCAGGATGTCGAGGCACAGAACTGCTCCATCCCATGGTCATCCCCCCAATTGGGCACAATGGTCTCCCACCAGATATCGCATCTGGACAGGTCCCACTCCCATGTCCCTGTGGGGACAGTATGCGAATGCCATAGGAAACTAGAGCAATGTTTGATGCCAGGAACCGTTATCCTTGTGAAACTCCCCTCTCCATGGTATCCGTCCACATGCATCTGACCCATTTGCACTGTTTTATTGCCTGCAGCCCCATCCGTGCCCTTCCCCGTCTGCATGAGGACCTGCTGCTGTACAGAGAGTTCAGTCTGTCCAGCATGGGGGTCCAGTGCTGAGCTGCATGCTTGATCATATGTATGCATGCCCTCGGACTTTCATCATGGATGCTCCCGTACAGCACCTCAGCAGCCTGCATGAGATGTTGGAGTGCTGCACCCATCCCATCAGCCACGGCAGGCAATGGATGGTCATCACAGATGGGATAGGGTGCTCCTTTTGTGCAAATCTGTGGTATGGTTACCCCTTGTCTAGGGACAGTGTGTCTGATCTGTTCTGTGTAGTTCTGTCCTGTCCCTTTCTCTTGTCCTAGCCTCACTGTGATATTCAGTGTGCAGCCTGGCACTGGCCACACCCCTCCACATGCCCTTATTTGGCTCAGCATCTCCATGGCTTCAGGAAGGAGAGGAGGAGTCCAGGCCTGTACATATTCCATACTTGTATCTTGTTCTTGTTAGGCCATGATACTTTGCACCTGTGTTTGGCACCCTGATGGGGCAGGTGCAGTGATGTTCATGGATTGACCAGCCAAAGGCTTCCCTGGAGCTGTCCATGGGTGCTCGGGGATGTGTTTAAAGGTTGTGTAGGGGCGTGTTCCTGGCATCTACCCCCATCTACTCCAAATGGGCATTCTTTTTCCTTTTTATCATTGAGGCCCTCCACCTCTTGGTCAAGATAGCGGGCGACCTCCAGTCAGTGGCGGCCGACTTCAGAGAGGGTGCACGGGAGTACCGGGAGATCTATGAGTGACCCCCACTTCATGCGTTCCTATCCCTCACCCTTTCTCCGGTGTGGGCTACTGGGGATATATCCTGAGGGGGGTATGCTTAATGGGGATTTTCTTCCTTTCCTTCCGTGCAAAATCTGATGCAAGAGAGGGACCAGGAGCGTGTGTGTGTGTGTGTCCTTGTGGACATCCAAAGGAGGGTGCATGACCTCTCCTGGGCCCAGAGTGCTCAGTGGAGCAGAGCCTGGCAGAGGTGTCCTTAGTTTTCTTTATTAGTTGTTGTTTTCTGTTGTTTTTATTAAATATTATGTTGTTTGTTTATGAACAGTACTGTCCGTGTTCTCCTTCCTGCAGGGGGTGATCTGCTCTCGTCGACCTGGGGAAGGGGGGTGTTTGAGGGGATAGCCCTGGATCTGTCAATGTGTGTTCCCACCCTCCTGGTGGTGCTGTTCTGTTATCAGTGCAGCCCTGGATTGTCCACTCCTGTGACCCCTGTCATCACACTTTGAGCTGCTTGTGTGGGTCGTTCTTTTCCTCGACCTAGGCCTGGGATCTGTTAGGGGAGGGGATGGAGGGAAGGGATAAGGGACCCAGAGAGGCCTACAGGTCACTACCACCAACTCACACTCCCAGTCGCTCCCGGGGGCTATACTGTTTAGGACGGATAAACAACCCCTCAGGATCTTATTTGGCCCTATTGATCCCAACCGGGAACAGGCCAGATCATCACAGGGGGGGTGGGGAGACAGCAAAGCCCTGAGCGGAGTCCCCACACTCCAACCAAATAGATCACGCAATCACTCGTATACCCGCTCCCCAACACCACCATACACATCTACACTGTGATCTGGGGGAAGGGGAGAAAGGTGCAGGGGTGAGTGTGGGAAGGGGTCCAGACTGGAGGGGGGAACAGGGAAGGAATCAACAGCTATCACACCCCAGGGGCACAGGGTAGGAAGGGTCCCAACACAGAGGAGGAAAAAGGGGGTGAACCATAGCACACCACACCCACTCACACCAAGCGCTCCACAGGGCTGAAGCCCCACTTACACACCTTCCAATAATTCAACGTTCCCACCGTTTTCTCAAACCTACAGATTCACACCACAACTCACACACTTCTTCACATATGCACAGACATGCACTTTACACACACACACACACACACATGTTCACAATCCAAAGGTACCACCACAATCGCCAACTCTAATCCTCCCGGAGAGGGGCCAGTCTCGCAGCATTGCTGATCACGAGCAACGCTGTGCTCACTGGCCCCCTCCTAAGTACTTGTAGCCCTGCCCCTTTGCA
>QEPC01008415.1:454163-473096 GCA_003113815.1 Sphenodon punctatus | reverse complement strand
GATCTGTTTGCCCATCCCTAGCAATGGGACTACTTTTGAGCAAGTGGCTGATGGATTGCAGCCAGTGACTTTAAAATTGTGTCCCTATTGTGCAGAGACAGAAAACTATACTAACATTTGCAATAACTAAATTGATCCTAGAAACCGATCTAGCTTCTCACACCAGAGGTGGTACCGTTAGTTTGATGAAAACTGGCAGAGGACTTCAGTTTCCAAGGTTGTGAATCTAGCAGTTTTCATCAATTCTAAATCTCTCTCCTCCTTTTTTCTGAGTTAAAAGGACAAAAAAAATGAAAACAATCTCTCAGGAACTCAGCACTAACGGACTTGGAAGATTTTTACTCAGGTAACTACAGGAAATCAGTAATCATTCCTGATATTGGAAAAAGCACTCCAGCTGTCTGAAAATACTGAGAAGGAGTATAAAGAACTGAAAGTGTTTTCTTTAATTACATTTGTGGCAATGGATCCTTGCACGTTCTATCATGGGTAACATAATGCAAATAGCCAGGGCTGACAAAGCTTCAACAGAGCCAGAAGTTTTCTCCTTCCAGTCCTCCAGTGCAGTGGAGATTGATCTAAGCTTGCAGTAGAACAAACTTTGACAATATTTAGTTTATTATCAAATTGAGATATAAATAACACATTTTCTTTAATAATAAAGATAAAACCAGTGGCGTCTTTAACATTCATATTCCACAAAGTCATAATTATGTGTGATGGGAAAGGAGACTAGTCGCTCATCGATTATGAGCTGATTTTAATGAAACATTTCTAGAGGATTAACAGCTCCTCTGTGAAACACTGATCTCTGACTTAGATGGTTACATCTCAATATGGTTTTAACGATCAGATGCTTTAACATTTGAATGGTGCACGGGCCTATATGCTTTAAAATCTGCCTTTCTCAAAACCAAGAAATATTGAATGTTACACAGACACAGTATCCATGTAAATACATTTGACAATTAATATTGGCAAATGTTTATAACATGCCATACTTGCTGAATCACTTGATTTTTTAAAAACAAATCAATTATGATTGGACCGGTTATTAAATCTAAAATAAAAGTTTAATAGAGACACTTAAATGGGATATTTATATATAGTATAGACGCAGAATTTGAGTTTTATTTTAAAAAAAATTTGAATGGGAGTTTTGCATTGCATAAAATATAGAACCTCTCATGATCTTTTGTTTTAAAAATCTGAATTAAGAAGTGATTTATTGTAACAGTCACCCTGCAGTGTAGCAAGCCTAAAGCACCAAAGGTTGGTGCTAGTCTACTAACAACCAGATACGGAAACTGGATGTAAACTGAAAATAGCCATTCTTCTAATCAGGGGTGGCTAGTGTAAGAGGGGCAATGGGGCTCCACCCTGGTTCCGGCACAGACACCCTCTCTCCCTCATTCCTCTCCCCTCTTGCTGGTGACTGCCACATCATGCTACCAGTGCATGCACAAAGCCATTTCAACTGTGAGTGAAAGCGGAGGGCCATGTGTTGCTTTTACTGCTAAAGCTCCTGGGGTGGCTTCCTCAGCTCCCCTGGGACCATAGGCACAGTAAAAGCAAGGGGATTGGTTGGAGGCGGTGGCTGGGGAACTCCCTGCAATTCCCAATGCAGCAAGGAGCACAC
Organism: Sphenodon punctatus; assembly: GCA_003113815.1. Lineage (NCBI taxonomy): Eukaryota > Metazoa > Chordata > Lepidosauria > Sphenodontia > Sphenodontidae > Sphenodon > Sphenodon punctatus. Next base: position 471,457 of record QEPC01008415.1, on the reverse strand, counting down.
CATACAGCACTGCCTCCAGGCAACAATCCATACTGCCCGGAGGCAAATAGCAGCATAGGCAAGGGGAAGGAGGTGTAGTATCTCTTTGGCCCTTTTTACACACTGAAGGTGGGGGGATGGGTGTGAGCCAGCGGCAGGTGGAGGTGGGTGTTCTCCCTTTCCCATGAGTGCACACCCACCTCCACTCATCTCCACCCATAGAGCCATTTTTTTGGATGGCTCCATGGGTGGGTGATGTGTCCATGCAAAACCAGTATTTGGTTGCTGTTGGGAGCCATGCCTCTCTCCCCAGAGAGCCAAGATGGCTCCCACACTCTGCAGCCAGGAAGGAATGCTGGTAAGTCCTCCTCCTTGCCTCTCCCCTACACCATTTCAATCCCTCCCTGCCTTCCCCCTCTGTTTCTCTCTCTCTCTCTCCATTTCTTCCCCCCAGACCCCATTTCAGCCTCTCCCCTCTTCCCCGCCTTCCCTTAATCCACCCCTCATTTCTACTATCCGTCCCTCCCCCCTATATTTCAATCCCTCCCTGTCTCCCGCACCCTCCATTTTTACCTCTCTGTCTCACTGCCTTCCTCCCCATCCACCCACCCATTTTCCGTCCCTCACTGCCTTCCTCAGTGTCCCCTTTCAAACCCTCCCAATCCTTACCGCCATTTACACACACCCATATCAGCCTTTCTTCTCCTCCTTCCTTCTTTGCTCCTTCCTTCCTTTTCACTCACCCACTTCCCATTTCTACTCTTCCTCCCACCCCTCCTCCAAACGTCTTCCCCTCCCAATCCTCTGTTTCTGCCTTCCTCCATGGCTTTCCTTCCTTCCACACCATACCTATTTTTACCCTTCTCTGGCTTCCCTTCCTTCCTTGCACACCCTGTTTCTACCACTTCCTGCCTTCCTCTCCCCTTTCTGCCCCTCTTTGACTTCCCTTGCACTCATCTACCCCCCCCATTCTATCCCTCCCTGGATTACCTTCCTTCCACCCCACACCCCATTTCTACTTCTCCTCCCTCCCTCCCTTCTTTCCTGGCCCCCAGCCCTCTGATTCTCTCTCTCTCTCTCTGTCTCTCTGTCTCTATCCCCCCAGCTTCCCCTCCAGTTTCTTCCATCCACCCTGTCCCCTGTTTCTACCCTCCTCCCTGTCTTCTTCACCACCTCTTTCAATGCCTGAAAGTCCACCACCAGCCAAGCCACCACTGCTTCTGATGTGTGGTACAGATAATCCATCTAACTACATTCTAATTAGACCAGGTTCCAATGAACAGTTAATACATTTGAGCAATACTTTGGTTTTACTCCAAAAGCATTCATATAAATAGAGCAGTTATACACTCCCGCAAATCAAGAATTTATACTCCCCCCCCACCACCACCCTTTCGGTTTTTATTGTTTATGTGGACACTTATCAGTGTGAGGGAAGCATTCACAGTTCAGCAATGATAACACCTCCAATAGGGGGAGATTGCAGTAGCCTTACTTTGATTTACTCTGTTCATCTGAACACTACCAAAGTGGAGTAGTTACTTTGATTTAATTAAATTGAAGTAGTTACATCATTTTATCTCTTTTCATCAGAACATGGCCTAAGAGTGCGATTCTCTCCTCACTGAAGTTAGTACCTCAGTTACCATTTACTTTAATGGATTAGGGTTAGGGACCATCAACAATGGGTTGTGAATCCAGAAAAGGTATCATGAGAACACCCTAAAATGAGTGAAATGAAAACAAAATTAAAAATGTAATAGAACTCTGCCTAATAAAATATTAGTTATTTTTATAATAATTGTGCTACAGCTATGGGGAAAATACATTTGTTTTGTCCCTTTAGGTCTTCTCAGACAGAATATTCAAGCAATTTTATCTTCACAACAGAGAGAATCTTTATCTCATTCATCGTAAACACAAGCCTAAGTGAAAAATTATCTAGGTAGGTAGCATTTTTTTGGACAGATGAAAGAAGTTCTCTGTAACTGATCCTCTTGGCTTTTGTGGTTGCATCTTCTACGTGTTACAGGGAACACTTCAAATAATAGATAAGGAAAGCAGGAACCCTGCATGTTCCCTTATGAAAGTAGGGAGCAGACCTTGACACTGAACTGTAAACATATCTTTCAAGGAAATGACATTTTACCAAAAGCTTGATTTTTAATGGGATACTGTCTAAATCCTCTAATGGAACTAATTTACCAAATTGGTTTGGAGGCCTATTAAGGCAATACAGGATCCATGGTCTGCATCATTGATAATGTTAGCCGGGCAGCACTTGCTAGTTCATTAGCAGAGTGATTCATCTGAGAGCAACAAAGAGCCAGTCCAGACTCCCAGCCATCCACACAAACAAAAGAGATCTCAGAAGCAACTAAGCAGCTGTTCTTTTTCCTCCCATACCTGTATCTTGCTTATGAGGGAGGAAGTAACCATTAGGGTTCAGACATTTAACGAGATTATGCTCGCTGCTTTTGAAAGTGTCACTTGAGATGGATGCATTTCTCTAGCCCTCGTTAGGTGAAGCTGCTGTTCCTAAGCTCTCTGTTCAATTAGATGTCTCAAACAAAATGTGCCGTTATGAACTCCTGAACTTAACCTGACATTAACCAGCATTAGAAATACATGCTCTGATAACTCCAGTGGGAGGAGGTTATTTAAGGGAATGCATTTTCTGTCTCTTATTCCCACAAATCTTTTTTTTTCTCTCACCTTCTTTTTTCCGTGTCCTTGCTATTCTGGGCGAGGTTGTGCCAGTGACTATAGAAGAAATGCCTGTTGCCTAGAAAGGGCTGAAGGATCCCTGGCAACACTCACTAGAAATATTTATATGAGCAACAACTGCTGCACCCTTTAGAAATCGGATAACCCCAGTGGTGAAATGTTGGGGAGGGGATGCCTTTAAGCCTCAAGGTCCTGTGTTCAAAAGACAAGCATTCCCCTTGTCCCTTTGAACCAATTTGCTCTGAGGGCATACTCCTCCCCACTCCTTCCTTAAGACATAGTAAAACAGTCTTCTCTCACTCCCCAAAAATATATATAATAAAATAAAACAAATGTCCTGCAAATTAAAATCAATTATCCTATTAAAGAACTGTTGGGGGCTTTTTTTTTACATGGTGTTTCCCTCAAATCCAGTCTCCCCCTCCCCCCACTGAACAGCTAAGCTGCTGAAAGCTTTGTCTGGAACTCTCCAGTTCGGGGGGATATGGACATATATTATACTACCACCATGTCTAAAAGTGAAGGGGATCCTTCCCTTTTGAACACAACCACTGTGATCTATGGAAGAGGCAGGCAGAGGTATAGTCAAATCACAGTCCTCTTTGGAACACTTGAAGCTTTTGCACTCCATGAACAGTTGCATACATTGAAGTCAATGGAAGATACTGGTATCCTAAAAAGAAAGGGGAGACCTATGGACTTATTGCTGCATCTATGTATGCTTTTATATGAGTGGATTGCAGTTGAACAACCCACTCACACAATTTTTAAAATCTCGTGAGGCAGGATTATACATGACGATGGACATGATCACGTGCATTCAAGGCAGTTACACGTTGTTTGCTGACCGCAAACTAAATACCTCGATGTGTGAGGTATTTATAATCCATTGTCAGGTATAATCCCGCCTTGCGAGATTTTGAAAAACCATGCAAGCAGATCGCATGAGTGTGACCCGCTCATATAAAAGCAGCCTTAATGTAAGATCACAAGCAGAGGAAGAAGTCTCAATGCTCTCTCCCATATTTGTTCATTTGTTCGCCCTCCGCGTCTCAGAGTAATCCCTGCGGTCTACTGGGGGAGCCTTCCTGGAGTTCCCCCATGGTAGGTGGGGAGCCACAATGGAACGGGTGTTCTTGGTGGCCAGGCCGCGACTCTGAAATTTCCTCCCAGAGGAAGCTTGCCAGGCCTGGGTCTGCTGGCGTTCTGCNCAGCAATGATAACACCTCCAATAGGGGGAGATTGCAGTAGCCTTACTTTGATTTACACTGTTCATCTGAACACTACCAAAGTGGAGTAGTTACTTTGATTTAATTAAATTGAAGTAGTTACATCATTTTATCTCTTTTCATCAGAACATGGCCTAAGAGTGCGATTCTCTCCTCACTGAAGTTAGTACCTCAGTTACCATTTACTTTAATGGATTAGGGTTAGGGACCATCAACAATGGGTTGTGAATCCAGAAAAGGTATCATGAGAACACCCTAAAATGAGTGAAATGAAAACAAAATAAAAAATGTAATAGAACTCTGCCTAATAAAATATTAGTTATTTTTATAATAATTGTGCTACAGCTATGGGGAAAATACATTTGTTTTGTCCCTTTAGGTCTTCTCAGACAGAATATTCAAGCAATTTTATCTTCACAACAGAGAGAATCTTTATCTCATTCATCGTAAACACAAGCCTAAGTGAAAAATTATCTAGGTAGGTAGCATTTTTTTGGACAGATGAAAGAAGTTCTCTGTAACTGATCCTCTTGGCTTTTGTGGTTGCATCTTCTACGTGTTACAGGGAACACTTCAAATAATAGATAAGGAAAGCAGGAACCCTGCATGTTCCCTTATGAAAGTAGGGAGCAGACCTTGACACTGAACTGTAAACATATCTTTCAAGGAAATGACATTTTACCAAAAGCTTGATTTTTAATGGGATACTGTCTAAATCCTCTAATGGAACTAATTTACCAAATTGGTTTGGAGGCCTATTAAGGCAATACAGGATCCATGGTCTGCATCATTGATAATGTTAGCCGGGCAGCACTTGCTAGTTCATTAGCAGAGTGATTCATCTGAGAGCAACAAAGAGCCAGTCCAGACTCCCAGCCATCCACACAAACAAAAGAGATCTCAGAAGCAACTAAGCAGCTGTTCTTTTTCCTCCCATACCTGTATCTTGCTTATGAGGGAGGAAGTAACCATTAGGGTTCAGACATTTAACGAGATTATGCTCGCTGCTTTTGAAAGTGTCACTTGAGATGGATGCATTTCTCTAGCCCTCGTTAGGTGAAGCTGCTGTTCCTAAGCTCTCTGTTCAATTAGATGTCTCAAACAAAATGTGCCGTTATGAACTCCTGAACTTAACCTGACATTAACCAGCATTAGAAATACATGCTCTGATAACTCCAGTGGGAGGAGGTTATTTAAGGGAATGCATTTTCTGTCTCTTATTCCCACAAATCTTTTTTTTTCTCTCACCTTCTTTTTTCCGTGTCCTTGCTATTCTGGGCGAGGTTGTGCCAGTGACTATAGAAGAAATGCCTGTTGCCTAGAAAGGGCTGAAGGAGCCCTGGCAACACTCACTAGAAATATTTATATGAGCAACAACTGCTGCACCCTTTAGAAATCGGATAACCCCAGTGGTGAAATGTTGGGGAGGGGATGCCTTTAAGCCTCAAGGTCCTGTGTTCAAAAGACAAGCATTCCCCTTGTCCCTTTGAACCAATTTGCTCTGAGGGCATACTCCTCCCCACTCCTTCCTTAAGACATAGTAAAACAGTCTTCTCTCACTCCCCAAAAATATATATAATAAAATAAAACAAATGTCCTGCAAATTAAAATCAATTATCCTATTAAAGAACTGTTGGGGGCTTTTTTTTTACATGGCGTTTCCCTCAAATCCAGTCTCCCCCTCCCCCCACTGAACAGCTAAGCTGCTGAAAGCTTTGTCTGGAACTCTCCAGTTCGGGGGGATATGGACATATATTATACTACCACCATGTCTAAAAGTGAAGGGGATCCTTCCCTTTTGAACACAACCACTGTGATCTATGGAAGAGGCAGGCAGAGGTATAGTCAAATCACAGTCCTCTTTGGAACACTTGAAGCTTTTGCACTCCATGAACAGTTGCATACATTGAAGTCAATGGAAGATACTGGTATCCTAAAAAGAAAGGGGAGACCTATGGACTTATTGCTGCATCTATGTATGCTTTTATATGAGTGGATTGCAGCTGAACAACCCACTCACACAATTTTTAAAATCTCGTGAGGCAGGATTATACATGACGATGGACATGATCACGTGCATTCAAGGCAGTTACACGTTGTTTGCTGACCGCAAACTAAATACCTCGATGTGTGAGGTATTTATAATCCATTGTCAGGTATAATCCCGCCTTGCGAGATTTTGAAAAACCATGCAAGCAGATCGCATGAGTGTGACCCGCTCATATAAAAGCAGCCTTAATGTAAGATCACAAGCAGAGGAAGAAGTCTCAATGCTCTCTCCCATATTTGTTCATTTGTTCGCCCTCCGCGTCTCAGAGTAATCCCTGCGGTCTACTGGGGGAGCCTTCCTGGAGTTCCCCCATGGTAGGTGGGGAGCCACAATGGAACGGGTGTTCTTGGTGGCCAGGCCGCGACTCTGAAATTTCCTCCCAGAGGAAGCTTGCCAGGCCTGGGTCTGCTGGCGTTCTGCTGAGCCTGAAAGACCTGGCTGTTTGCCCAGGCCTTCAGAGGGGAGGGTGGGGGGGAGATGTTTTTAAAAAATGTTTAAAATTAATAATTTATTATTGTGGTTTTTTTTAGTGTTGTAAGCCACTCCAGGATGCCATAGGCACGAGGAGGTGGTGAATAAATATAACAAATAAATAAATAAATTTAAGCAAGAGAAGCCGTAATATGGTCTTTGGGTGTTAACAAATGACATGTTGCCCCTGTTAGCAAGGGTGTACAATTGGGTTGTTTGTTTGTTTAATTAGTAGAATGAACGATGCCCCGTTCATTTTATGTGCCTGCATTCAGCAGCGTGCATGAGTTCAGCAGCATGGAGACACATGTTCCAGCCTCGAGCATTGAGTAAACAACCACAGCTGTATTGGAGGAAAGGTGGGAGAAGCAATGCATGGGTGGACCATAGTAAGGAGGAATGCCTGTCTGTTTGTTTTGGTCCCATGTGGAGGTTGCAGGTGGTGGCTACATTGGGGGGCGGGGGGCGCAAGAGTGGGGGATGGAGAGACCATGGGTTCTTGGTCACATTGAGTAGCAATTTAGCTACCTGAGGGTAATACCCTCATTCTGCACTCCATGGACAGTTGCATCAATTGAAGCCAGTGGAAAGTACCTGTAGCCTAAAAAGAAAGGGTAGGCCTATGGATTTATTGTTACCTCTATATGTAAGATCACAAGCAGAGGAAGGAGTCTCACTGCTCTTTCCCCCATTCGTTCATTCAAATGAAGGAGGATCATTACTGCCTTCAAGTCAATCTCCTGGTGCATGTCTTCCCCCAGACAGGTTCAGAACCAATTCGGTTGGTTCGCCCCCGGAGACTTATGGAACCGAACCGGTTCTGGAATGCTCTTGGGGAAGATACCCTCTGATCTTGATGACCATTCGCTTGATGGTCTTGTGGCTCTATGGAATACTCTGCTGATGGAAGCCATTGACCAAACGGCTCCTAGGCATCCGCTCTCTGAATGTCGGCAACGCAAGTCCCCCTGGTTTACGGAGAACCTGTGGTAACTAAAGCATAATGAGCAGTGGTTGGAGCAATGGTGGTGCTGTACTCACACTGAAGCTGACAAATTATGGCATAGAACTAGTTTACGAACCTATGCCATGGCTGTGCAGGCAGCAAAGAAGCCGTTCTTTGCTGCTCTCATAGCATTTGCAAAGTCACATCCAGCTCAGTTTTTCTGGGTTGTGAGAGGGCTGGTCAGTCCAGGCTCCCTCCACCTGGAACTGGAATCTTCCAGTGCTCACTGTAACATGTTTTTGTTTTACTTTTTTCTTGATAAAATTGCTCGAATTCATCATGACTTCAATGCTGCGTTTGAAGCAATGGGAGAACCGGAGGTAATTGAAAACCCATCTTGTCCTGTTTTATGGGATCAGTTTCAGTGGGTGTCACCCGCTGATGTGGGGAATGTCCTTGGGGCTGTTGTGAACTGGACCGAGACCCGTCCTGGCTGGTTAAGGCCAGCCAGGAGACAATGGGGCCATTACTGGCTCGGGTGATCAATGCCTCCCTTTGGGAGGGCAGAGTGCTGAGCTTCCTCAAGGAGGCTGTGGTGCGCCTCTGCTCAAGAAACCATCAATTAACATTGACACCTTGGCCAGTTATTAGCCAGTCTCTTAGGGAAGGTCATTGAACAGCTGGTGGTTTGGCAGCTTCAGGGTCATTTGGACTATGTCATTTTTCTGGATCCCTCGCAGTCTGGCTGTCACCCGGGTTTTGGCACTAAAACTTCACTTGTGACCTTGGTCGATGACCTCTTCCGTGAACTGGACTGGGATCGGTACCCTGTTGATCCTGTTAGAACTCTAGACTGCATTTAATACCATTGACAATGAGATGCTGGTGACCCATATGCGGAACCGAGCCAGGGTGGGCAGGATTGTTATTGAATGGTTCTGTTACTTCCTGGCTGGGTGGTACTGGGGGATTGCTCATAATTTCCCTGGGACCTTACATGTGGAATCTCGCAAGTTTCTATTCTGTCCCCTCTCCTGTTCAGCGCGTGCATGCAGCCTTTAGACAAGGTAATCAGAGGGTTTGGTGTGCGGTGTCATCAGTATGCTAGGTTTCAGCTCCACTTTTTTTTGGGGGGGGGTTGTTGTGATTTTATGTAGCCTTTATATTTATATTTATTTTTATCTATATCTTTTATATGTATTTTTAACGGCTGTTGTGAGCCACCCTGAGCTGTTGTGGCAGGAGGGGGCAGCTATAAAAATCAAATATCAATCAATCAATAATTCTTAAGCTTGCCTACTCCTTGCTGTCTTCTGATTCCAACCTCTGCCACTATGTTGCTACCTTGTCCCTGAGCTCCACACAAATCTGGGACTGTGGCCCTTACTGTTATTTTCTACTGCATGCAATTTATTTGGTCTTAGGGTAATGGTTACTAGGGGTGGGAAAACCTAATCTTCTGGTATCCGATAATGCCGGTACTGGGCATACCGGCATTATTGGATTCAACCCGGTAATCCAGGCCATTTCCCGGATTCCCGGTACCGGATTTTTTTTACATTGTGGCCATTCAAATGAATGGCTGCAATGTAAAAAAAAAACCCCACAAAAAAAAATGTGTTTCCCTCCCCCTCCCAGCTGCATGGGTGGAAGGGGGGACACCCCCCACCCACCCTGCCCAGCCTGGATTTAAACAAAAAAATTCCCCTGAGTGTCCCACTGCAGCTCTGGGCCGCCACCGGCAACCCAGAGCCAGCCCCAGCCCCAGCGGCTGTCCCAGCAGCAGCCGATAAGTATACTGTATGATCCCTGGTGGGGGGGTTAACACCCCCCCCAGGGATCACCCTACTTTCAAGTTCCCACCCAGGGATCTCATACCTTCATTGAGCTCCGGCGGTCCGGGGGCTTCAGGGCCGGCTGTGGCTGCCAGCTTCAGACGCTGGTAGGTCTTCCGGGGAAGTGCCACAGATATGTCCCCAATCCTTGTGTGCACAGGAACTACATCTAGGGGCCAGATCCAGGAACTTGGAAGTTCCCCGGAAGGCCTACCAGCGTCTGAAGCCAGCAGCCACAGCCGGCCCTGAAGCCGCTGGACCACCAGAGCTCAATTTTGTTTAAATCTAGGCTGGGCAGGGTGGGTGGGGGTGTCCCCCCTTCCACCCGTGCAACCTGGGAGGGGGAGGGGGGAGGAATTTTTTTATTCCATTGATTTCAATGGGGACAGTGCCCCATTGAAATCAATGGAATAAATCCGGTACCGGTATATCGGATTTAATCTGGGAATCCGTTTTTTTGGAAACCGGAATCCGGTAAATTCGGTACCCGGTAATTGCGCTGGGGTCCTGGCCCTAATGGTTACCAATATAAACTGCAAAGAATTAACACTTAAGGTGTGGCCCTGCAAGGTTCTGTATTCAATCCTGACTAATGCGAATAGCTAGAGTCTGCAGGACTGAGCCCTTGATTCTCATTGGCTTTTGCTTCATTTAAAGCAAGTCATTTATGCAGTTAGGAACATCTGAAAAAATCTGATCTGAGATTGTACAACAGAAAATTTCTATTATACCAGTAATGAGAACATTTTCCTTCCCAGTAGTCATTTTGAAAATTAGTACAATTTCCGAGGGTCTCATAAAAGTCAGGCAGGGTGCTTAAGGGGTGCACTCAGGAAGGGGAGTGTCCAGAAAATCATGGATCTGTGCCACAGATATGTCCCCAATCCTTGTGTGCACAGGAACTACATCTAGGGGCCAGATCCAGGAACTTGAAAGGAGCCAAATAAAAGGTGGGTACTTTTTAACCCTGGACCTGAGGTTTTCCACTCCTGAATTAGCTCAATAAGGATGGAGAATACAAGACATGTCATGGGGATGGGGACAGGCCATAGGGAGCACATTACACCAGTGCTCCAGGCTCTGCACTGGCTGGCTATAGCGTTCTGGGCTCGATTCAAGGTGCTGGTTTTGACCTTTAAATCCCTACATGGTCTGGGCCCCTCCTACTTGAGAGACTGCCTCCCTCCCTGGGCCGTGGAGCAACCTCTGCGGTCTACCGGGAGCGTCTTCATGGAGGTCCCCCAGGTGAACCAGGGGGCCACGATGGAGAGGGCATTCTTGGTGGCCGCACTACTGCTGTGAAACTCCCTCCCAGAGGAAGCTCGCCTGGCTCCCAGCCTGTTGGCCTTTCATCAGACCTGTAAAACCTGGCTGTTCATCTGGGCCTTTGGGGGAGGGTGGGGTTTTTGTCAGTGGTTTTACCCCCTTTTGCTGTTGTTTTTATTGTTTTAGTAACCCTTCTATGTATTTTTAATATATTGGTTGTAATGTTTTGTGAGCTGCCCCGAGCTGCCATAAAGCTGGAAGGACTGGGATAGAAGTTATTCAATAAATAAATACATTTTCATGTAAGTTCTTGAGAAGCCAAGCCATTGGACTGACTCATGGTGTGTGGACTCTGGACTTCCATGTTTAAAGTGCTTACTGCTAATGCTGCAAGAATAAGAGATAAGTACAGAGGTTTGATGCCTAACTAGCCCAGTGCTTAACCAGAAGAGGCGAAGAAGCCACAAAACCCAACTACTGTTTAACTCTGCAGTTTTGTGGCTCCAGACAAGTTAGCACTTACCTTGGCACAGCAGTCGGGCAATGCCCATCTGTTTCATGACTCTTTAACCCACATTGATGTACACTCCTTGGTTGAAAGGGAATGGGAAGTAGAAATAGGATGAATTTAGTCTGTTGCACCACTTTCATGTTGTCTTTAGTTTTGAATTTTCCTTTCTGATTAATTCTTTAGAAAACATTAAAAGAGTAAACGACAAGGAAAGAATGTTAATGCAGCATAGATCGACAGATCATGGCACACTAGTGAAAAGTTAAAACATGGATATGTTGAAGTCACTGGGGGATAGGTAAATTCCCATTATTACAAGCAGGGATGCATAATCTTGTCCCAAAGTTGCCCGGTTAAGCAATACAGACACAGAGAATGCAAATGTTAAAGCTGAATTCTTAATCACTACCACTTCCAGCAACACCATCACACAGAATAATCCCTTCGGAAGGTCCTGTTCAGATAAGCACCCCAAAGTTCATTTTATAAAGCTTATCTAAAACCTCTTGAGCCTGCATATTTGAGCTTGAAATCTTGCAAAAGCAGGCAAACATATACTATATCTTCTACAAGTTTTCAGTTTGCAAACTGTTAATCTCCATCAACCCAGAATAAGTCAAAAACATATTCAGCAATATAGAACATCTAGGTTTGGATCCCCCGCCCCCCAAACATGGCATTCTTGCTATCTCATAAACAGCATCTAAGGATGGAGTTAAGATTTGAGTTGCAATAACCTTTCATGCTTCTTGACTCAAACAATCTCCTTTTCTCCTGCACACTACTTAACACGGGGATTCAGGTGAATAAGTTTAATCAACTGATCAATGTGATAATCAAAGCTGGGTCTTGTATCTGTCCAAACAGCAGAACAGCAAATGTTATCTGCAGACACCAAATCTCACAGTATCTTTGCTTTTAATTTGTCTACTGTTCAGTAAAAAATAGATTTTATTTTTCTCAAGGTCCTCCTAAAAGCAACACACCTTTAGTTTCAAAGCTGTTGAACATTACTGATTCATTACTACTAATCACTCCATCATCATTGTAATTACTAGCACCTCACATTCACATCCCCATGTATGTTCCAAATGCATATTACAATGTATGATAAAAGTGCAAAGCAATTTTAATTCACATTGAGACATGAAGAGCTGAGCAGTAGCTTGGAGAAAGATTCCTCCCCCAATATGTGGAGTGCTCTGCTCTAGGGGTGTTCATGTTGTTTTCGTTATATTGATAATGAAAACAAAAATTGTCATTTTTGTTATAATTATTGCAATAACAAAAAAAAAATAACAAAACCAATAATGATAACAAAAGTTGTTATTCGCTTTGTTATTGCCTGGAGTTGTTTTTTTGGCAAGTGGAGGAGGGAGTAGACATCTCGGAGCCAGAAACAGTGTTGAACTCTTGAACTGGGAGGGGAAGGACCTGATGGATGTATCTCTGGCCAATGAGCAGCGCAAGCAGATCCCAACAGTTGAATGGCACCCTGTGATTCCTCAATGCCTCTGCCTCCCAAAACCAATCAGGAGGGCTCTGGGGAGGGCACTGCAACCCTTTATGTTGCAGGGCTGGGCTGCTTCACAGTGCTTCTGTTAGCTCTCTTGCTTTGTCAGTTTGCATTTGTAGAAGCTGGTGCTTGCACTAATCCAGTTACAAATATAACCCTACCATACCACCAATCCTTATTCCTTACCCTTACATTTTACCTTTTTCCTTTCCCCTGTCTATTTCCTCCTGTAGGAAGATAGATAGATAGATAGATACCTCTGAATTTTCATTTCCCCTTCCCCAGTCCATATATTATATAGTTATAGATATTAGTTGTATATATAGAGAGATTAGATATTTAGATACTAGGCTGTTTTATTATATATATTAGGATTATAGGATAGGAATATTGTGTATTATACATAGGTTAGGGTTAGCTTAGATTCTGTATATATTATATAAATAAAACTACATATTGTGTTCAGTATATATTGTGTTCAGTTCTTTCTGTATCACAATGAGAAGGGGAAGAAGTTCATTTGATGACAAGTCTGGGGCAGGTGGCCCTGGTAGAGGGCGTGGCCATTGTGTGCAGGTACGAGTTGGCTGGTCTGTCAGTGATGACACTTCTGCCATTGGTGGCAGCCCACCAGCCAAAATTAAGAGACCAGCATTTTTCACCCCAAAGCTGCAGGTCTAATCAGGGGAAGAGCCAGCAGGGATTATTGGTGGAAAGGCATCTGTGAAAGACAGGGAGTCCCAGCCTTCCACTAGCACTGGCACTGGAGAAGGGAGCAAATGTGGGGTGCAGCTGCAGCAGTGCACCCCTGCTGAAGCACCAGCAGCTGGCACTGGCAGCAGTGATATTGCACTGGGGGAAGCTGATGTGGGGAGGAATGATGGTGCTGTCAATGTGGGTGTTGTTGCTATGAGTGATGCAGGGGCTGAGGCACCTACCTCTCCTGTTGGACAAACTTCCCCCTCTAGCACCATCCTCCATGATTTGGAGCAGGACTTATTTAAGGACATACCAGCCCTTGGTAGCAATGTGAGCAGTCCATTATTCTCATTCTCCACCAGTGTTTCTGTGAATAGCAGCAGGGCATCCTCTCCCATGCTGCAATGTGGTAGCAGCAGCAGCAGCTTAATCACGGCTGTCATGGAGCTGGACAATGAGGGGAGTGAGGAGGTGGAGGAGATTCCTGCTCATGATGCTCCTCCTGTGGCCCAGCAAGGGACAGAGGCAGTGGATCCCAGAAGCAGTGGCATGAAGAAAGCAGGGTGCCCCAGGGTGGCTGTGGGGGATCACTTCAGGTCACTGAGGGCAGGTGACACCAGCGAGGTGCCCTGCATTCACTGTGGGAAGGTGGTGAAGCATGGTAATAAAAGGGCAAACCTCAGCAACAATGGGATGTTCTCCCACCTCAGAAGTATGCATCAGGCAAAGATGCTGGAACTGGAAGGGAAGTTAGGCACTGTGGACAGGAGTGGGTTCCCAATCCCTGCTGCAGTGAGCACACCCTCTTCATCGGCTCATGGCAAGGGGAATGAGTCAGAGGAGGAGCCCCTATCTCATTATCTCAAACCCCCTGTGAGAAGCAGCAGCATCAGGCCACTATGTAGGAGCTGGGGTTTGGGCAGTTCTGACATGGAGGGCGTCTTCTAGCGGCAATCAAAATCACCAGACTGGTGGGTGAGATTATTGCTTTGGATGACCAGCCCTTCAGCATAGTGGAGAACCAGGGATTCCACTGGATGGTGGCACTGCTTGCTACCAAATGCCCTCATGCACCACCTTCAACAGGTGGGTGGTGCCCTCCCTGTACCAGGCAGCAAGGGAGCGGGTGAGGGAGCAACTGGCCAGGGCAGGTGGGGCTGTTGTGCATTTTACTATGGACATTTGGAGCAGCTGAAATGCATAACATGCCTACCTGGCTTTGACTGCTCACTGGTGGCAGGAGGAGGAGCAGTAGGTGGCAGCAGCAAGGCAGCAGGGTACAGGTGGGCCCTGTTTCACGGCCAGGTCATGGACGAGAGCCACACTGCCTGCCACCAACATAAGGGGAGCCTTGGACACCATGGTGGAGGGGTGGCTATGGGTGGAAGCACCTTTCACCATGGGGTTTGTGGTCAGTGACAATGTTGCCAACATGAAGAGGGTAGTTCAGGGTGCCAGATTCCAGCACATCCCCTCTGCTGCCCACACCTTTCAGCTGGTGGTGAAGGATGCTCTGGTGCTGGGGAAGAACAAGGGAGATGTCAGCGGCAGCCCCCTTATCCTGCTGATTGACAAGGGCAGAAAAATTACAGGGTATTTGAATAGGAGTGTGGGGTCTCAACTTGCAGACAGCACACCAGGTGGTGGGGTTGTACATCGGAGAAAATGAAAGAGGCAATGAGATAGCAGCACCATCCATCCACTTCATGTGGGAGAATGGGTATTGAGCTGGGAATGACTGGAGGCATCACCATGATTGCATAATATTATGTAGCTATGTGTTCTTGTTTTAGAGAGGGTGATGATGACAATGCTGGTGACAAAAGCCCCAAATCAAGGCTGACGTCCCCGAGCCAAAGCAGGCCAACAAGGTCAGTGGTATGGAAACATTACCATAACCCAAAAGGTGGTTTCACACAATGCAAGGTAAGGCAGGGGGTTGGAACAAGAGACAGAGATTGGCCAGCCACTTGTGGAGACAGAATGCAGGCAGGGCTTGATAGACCATTGGTCTGACCTAGTATGGCACTTCTCATGTTCCTATCTTTTTATGTTCTTTAGATCTGCAACAAACACATAAAGAAGGGGCCGCAGGGGACCACATCTGGGCTCATCTCCCACATCAAGACTGTCCACCTCATCAAGGTGAAGAGAAGTGGGACTGGCAACACTGGCAATATCTGGTGGGACTGGCAACACTTGGAGGGAGGAACAAGAGGAAGTGGAGGGGAGAAGGAAATTGTACCAGAAGAGACGCCATCCCCGTCCTTCCCCCTCCAGCTCCTCTGATGCTTCCCCAGCCCCACGTGACAAGGACACCCCTGAAGTGAGGGTATTTCATGGGTCACTGAGGAAAATGGCGACCAAGTACCTCGAGGGTTTCCAGGCCACCATGAGGGATATGGAGGAAAGTCTGGTGGAGTGGTTCCGGGCTCTCCAGTTAATGGAGCGGCAGGCACAGACTTATTTGGAGTACGTCAGCACTGAAAAGGATGCTTTTGAGGCATTCCGCCCATCCCTGGAGCACTGGAAGGAAACAATGTTGAGGGCCCTTGATGTTGCGAGGCAATATGGGGCAGAGGTTGCTGAGGTCCCTACGCCTCTGTCTCATGGACCATTGTCCCCATGTTCCAGGGGACAGGGAAGAAGAATCCTAAGTTCCCCACCCCCCTTTTTGCACATAATTCAAATGTTTATTTTCCTCATAGTTAAAATTGTTTTGAAATATTTTTGTAAAAGTTATATTTGTTACCAGCCAATTTTGACCCCTCCAATCTGTGATTTTTCTGGCAGGCGGCAGAATCTCATTATATATACAGTTTGTCAAATCCCTACTTGACAGCAGCGGCACTGGTAAAGTATTAGCCCCAAGATGTGCCAGGGTCTCATCTTGAAGACAGCACCCCAGGAGGGCAGGGCTTGTGTCTCTGTCAGTGTGTCAGAGAGAGAGGCTCTGGCTGAGTCATCACCCGGCATTGGCAGGTATTCTGCCAGCTCTCACAGAGAGATTGCTCCACAGGAGGCAGCCTTGGGAAGCCCCCAAGTGACGGGGCATCTTCAGTTCACAAAGAGATCACCCCCGAGTTGTGGGGCATCTTCAGCTCACAGAGAGATCACCCCACGAGTGGTGGGGCATCTTCAGCTCACAGAGAGATCACCCCCGAGTGGTGGGGCATCTTCAGCTCACAGAGAGATCACCCCACGAGTGGTGGGGCATCTTCAGCTCACAGAGAGATCGCCCCACGGAGGGAAACCTTGGGAAGCTGAGGTGTGATATATAATACTTGGTTGGTCATTTTGAAGCCCACGAGTGGCGAGGTGTGTTCAGCTTGCAGAGAGATCTCCCCATGGGGGCAGAGTTGGGAAGCCCCTGAATGATTTCCCAATCTGGAACAGGGCATAAGAGAAAGGGAGAGAGGGAGAGAGAATTAGTGAGTGATTGGACTGACTTCATTCAATCATTGCGATAGGTGGTAGCAGGTGTAGGCACAGAGGCACACTGCACGCTGTGTTTGGTGCTGGGGGGGGATTGGGGCTGTCTGTATTGGAGGAGCCTGGTTGTCACTCTGCTTCTCCATCCCCCTTCCCCAGGTAACAACTGCCAGGGCGGGGCCCTGTGAGAGAAGCTGCACACTGTGTTTGGTGCTGGGGGGGATTGGAGCTGTCTGGATTTGAAGAACCTGGTTGTCACTCTGCTTCTCCCTCCCCCTTCCCCCGGGGTCCCTTTGCCGAACAGACATTCATCAATTGCTGTGTAGTCTATTTTTGCTATTGCTGTCACCACCTCGCCAATATCACTGCTGTTACTGCTGCTGCGGGGGGCAGCTTTTATATTGTTTTTAATTTGTGTTTTTAAGGGGCTTGGGGGGATGCAGTGTGTGTGGTTTGAGGGTGGGGGCCATGGGGAGTGGGTTAGGGTGGATAGGGCTAAACCCCTGGTGAGAGGAGGGGAGGTGGCCCTTGGGGATGGTTTGGCGGACCCCCTGTGAGAGGGGGAGTCCCGGGGAGATGGGCCTTGCCCCCCAGTGAGATGGGGGGGCATGGCTCAAGGGGACTCCCGGTGAG
>QEPC01008415.1:402791-436508 GCA_003113815.1 Sphenodon punctatus | reverse complement strand
CCCCACCCTGCAGCGGCCGCTCCTTCCTCACCTCCTTTGGCCAGGAGGGGAAAGGGGCGCCGCCAAACCCACACCGCGGCGATCGCGGAGGGGACAATGTGTTAAACTCTCTATATACATGTGTATTATCGTAGCGTACACAGTTGTTTTAAAAGTTCACCCTCCTCTGGCTATTTTAGCATAGAATATGCAAATCAGCAACATAAAGGTCCTCTGTAGCCCCTTTCCCTAAACTTGTTATGACATTAAATCATAGAATCATGCTTTCCTTTCCCTTTCCTCCTAAATCAAATACCAAAAGCTGTTCAAGAACAAATGCCTCAACGCACATTGAAATTCCCAGATAAGATATGCATAGACACAAATACAACCACAGACACCAAAAGGTACATCTCTGGCATATGCCAGAGATCACTGCCTAATTCAGAGAATATGTGAGGTGTGGAGGCATTTAATACCTTAGTTCCCCTGACTGTGGGAAAGCCATGGCCAACACGTTAGGTTCTTTAGGTACATCTCCAGCAGTCATGGGAAGTTTCCAAAGCACAGATTTTATCCCAGCACTGGTGGCTTGGATGTGCATTTAATGCATAATATATGTGTCCCATGGCAATCAGTGCATGTGCATTAGAGACATCCTTGGGCTTAGCCTTCTGAGGGTGGCTCTGAAAGGCCCATGCAGCTCTCAGGGAGTCCTTAGTTACTGGGATTGGATCTAACGTTCATGTGTTGACACTTCAGAAGGTTCCCTTCCAACTTACTAGGGTTGTGCACCAGGGCCACATGTCGTTTTCATTTTTGTTATTCAAAAATATCATTTTTGTTATCGTTATTCACAACAATGTCATTTTTGTTTTTGTTATAGTTATCGTAATAGTTATCATTTTTATCATTTTTGTTATCATTTTTGCTATCATATCAATATTGGTATCATTTTCATTATCTGCATCGATATTCATTATCATTATCATTATCATTTCAAATTAAGATTTTTTGAGGGTATTGGTATTATTATCGATTCCTGTGCACAGCTAATATCTATCCAAATCTAAGGGAGACAGGGGAAGGGAAAAGGAAAACTATCTATTATCTAATCAATTATCTACATAACTATTCTAATCTAATCTATATGTCTATAATACATCTCTATATCTAATATATACTACCTATCTCTATATAATGCACAGGGGGGAGAAGGGCAGGGAAAGGGAGAAGGTAAAATGTAGGGTACGAGGAAGGAAAGGTATTGGTGGTAATACAATGAGGGCTAGGGAGGATTTTTTGTGTGCAAGAACCACAGTTCTGTAAATGCAACCTGACAAGCAGAGTTCTCACAGAACAGAGAGAAAAAACCTGGCCCTCCCATTATAAAGGGTTGCAGTGTCCTCCCCCAGACCCCCCCTGATTGTTTGTGGGAGTCAGCAGGCATTGAGCAAGCACAGAGTGCCATGAGATTGCTGGGGCCTGCTTGCACTGCTCATTGCCCAGCGATACATCCATCAGATACTGCTGAGCTGCTCGAACCTCCCAACACAGGCACAGTTCAAGATTTCAATCCTGTTAAAACTCCGAGATGTCTGCTCCCTCCTCCCCTCTCCACATTTCCCCTCCAAAACCCAACTTCCACAGCACTAATAATTACAGCGATAACAACATTGTTGTTTTCATTTCTCATTATCATTTTTGTTATTGTTTTTAATATTGTTTTCATTATCGTTATCAGTATTCTTGGTTATCATTTTCAGTATTACAACCAAGGCTGTTTTTAAATGGATCATGGTGGGCGGGGGGGGGGATGAGTGTGTGGCCATGGTGGGTAGAGGTGGGTGTGCGCCCGTTTCCACAAGTGCACACCCATCTCCACCCACCTCTACCCATCTCCACCCACTGAGTATCAGGCATCGGAGCCCATTGCTCCATGTGTGGGTGATGGGTGGAGGTGGGTGTAGTGCAGGAACGCATATGCACACCCACCCATCCTCCACGGGTGTTCACATGGGCGCCTCCACCCATCTCCATGCAGAGAAACCTCATGGAGATGGGTTGGGGTGTCTCATGTGAAAAGGGCTTTACATGCACACTGGGGACATGACATTCCCAGGGCCGTGAGATACCACAGATTCTTGGGTGCTTCCACAGAAAGCTCTCACCTAGGACAAATTGTTTAACCATTCCTTTCTTTCTGTTTGCTGAGAGTAGGGTTGTCAGGGTCCCTTATTCTAAGGATGTTCCTTATTTTAAAAGATATTCCTTTATTTCAGAGTGATACAGTTCTATTGAACATACAGGACATCTCTTATTTATTTACATAATGGCATCCCATATTCTGATTATCCATGGCTCCATGGAACATAATGGATATTCATTATTCAATATAACTAAGCTGCATCCCCTTATTTTGGAAATTTTGACCTAGAAGCACTAGCTTTGAGGTTTATGCTTCTTTTTAAGCAATTTCATTCAATATGGCTGCTGTTACAGACTGAACCCCACACACTATGCTTTCTCTCTCGTGAAGGATCTCTCTTTCTTGGTTTTCATGATCTAAAGTGGAAGTCAATCTGACAGGAAATACAAGGTTGTCTTTGGGGGTAGGAATGCATGATAATGTTCAGGATTCTGAAATGAAAAGGTTAGGAACTAAAGGGAAGAACCAGTGAGAAAATCAGAAAAAAGAGCTTGAAATAACAAGGGGTGGCATTTCTTTAACTACAAGTTTAATGTTATCTATTATATCAATTTTAAGAGGCAGCACTTTTGATTCAGTAGCATATAAAATAAACAGTGTGATAACAGCAGGTTTATGTCTGGTGTAGATAAATTTGGGTTGGAAATAAGTAGCCTGCTTGGTAATGGAGAATTGTTGAGAGAGGTATGGGTCCGAGAGGACTCGGAAACATATAATTAATATATACCTTTTCTTTGTGCTCCTTTGTTTCTCTCACAAACATATTTTTGCTTATTAGCTGTAAATTCTCCTTCATCCCCTAGCTGTTTTTATTTTTCCCTTGTTCCACTGCAGCAATAAAATTAATAAGAAAGTGTCTGTACAGGACTCCTGCTGGGTAAAAACTTCCTGCGAGCTGTTTCTTTTGCTCACAACAAGGCCAGAAAGTGGGCCACCAATTTACATTTCCAAACACAATGCTGATTTCTTACTGCCATTATAGTTTTAAGAAGTCAGTATCAAATTCTGTCTCTTTTTTTTCCTGAATTCTTCTCTGACATGAGATTTAATCTGTTGATGAAAGATAAAGTAAACTGAAAACAAAATTGTGTTATATGAAATACTTGAATCAAATAGTGCATATACCTATATACACTATTTTAAAATGTCTTTCAACTGAATTTACTAAATGTGTTTCATGTTAAAGGTGTGTGGGTAGAAAATGGCCCAATACTTAGTGACAAAAAAGGAGTATCTGCTTGGTTTCAAGTACAAAATTGGCTTCGTAGTAACTAGAACTGAAATAAGAGTTTTGATATCCGTAATGTAATATTGATATTTAAAAAGGGCTCCAGAGTTGATCCTTGTTGACTTTAAGGTGCATGGGCACCTTAAAGTCAACAAGGTTGGTGGCACCTGGAAGCTAGCACATGCTCCTGGGGTGGCTAGCCTAGGCCCCAAGCAGGAGAGTTGGGCTGCTCTCAGTGCTCACAGCCTACACTCATCAACAACAGGTAGGGGATAGCAGTCCATTCTCCCACTCCACCCAGAAGATGAAACAGTTATTTGGGAGGATACAGTTTAGGAATTTACAGGATATGAACTGACTCTAAGTAGTACAGATCCTGCAAATCCACTGGATATGGTTATCTGCCCAGATAGCAATTTCAGATGTATAAATAACACACTTTACCTGGTGATACAAATGAAATTCTATGAAGAAAAACACTTTCAGGTTATGACATAAATTAAGGCGGATATGAATTCCCTCAAGCACTGAAAAGCATAGAAATTGTAAATTAAGGCACAAGCGTTAACTTCCGTGCCATGTAAGCAGTAAAGATATTGTACAGTCTCACATATTGTGCTAGCTTACAAATTAGACTCCATGCACCCACACTTTGCCTTACTCTTTCAGCCCCAATCCTCCTCTTCTTCAGGTTGGAGGCAACACTGATGCTGGAGAGGAAGGGTTGACCTGCACCTTAACTTCCATGCCATGAAAGCAGTAAAGACATGGCACAAAATGGGGGAGAGGCAATGGGGTACGTGGATGACAATGGGGCTGGAGGGGGGTAGGAAATGGGGTTAAAACGGTGGTGCAGGGGCAATGGGGTGGATGGGTGACACTGGTGATGGAGGGGTAATAGGGTACATGGGGTGACACTGGGGCTAGAGAGGGATGGGCAGTGGGGAATTCTGATGTAGGGGATAGTGAGCAGGGGGTAGGGATTGCTTATGCCAGAGACCACTGCCTGATTCAGAGAATATGTGAGAGTTGGAGGCATTTAATACCTTACTACTCAAACTTAAACTGTAAGCTCTCGGGCAGGGACTGTGTCTGTCTTATTTTTTGTAAAGCATCAGGTACACCGCTGCTGCTATATAAATGCTTACAATAATAATGATTATTATTATTTTGTTAGTAAGAGTGATGCCAACCTTGTGCCATTGTAGACATGTTTTGCTCATTTGATGGCATGAAAGTAAACACAATATAGGACAGTGTACAATGGGCACAATCCCATCCCATGCGTGCACTGCCCGCCCACACAACACACGCAGTACACAAACCTACTACTGTTAATTTGTCACCTATCGCTAGAATATGCCACTGTACCTGAGGACTGGAGGTTGGTGAATGTAATACTGATATTTAAAAAGGGCTCCAGAGTTGATCCTGGAAACCACATACGAGCCCGATGTCTGTGCTGGGCAAAATGATGAAAATGATTATTTAGAACAGAATTACGTGACATATTGATAAACATGGTTTAGTGGGGAAGAGTCAACATGGATTTAGCAAAGGGAAGTCATGCCTCACTACTCTCTTGGAATTTGTTGAGGGTGTGGATAAGCATGTGCTTTGGGATGAGCTGGTCATTATAGTGCATCTGGATTTTCAGAAAGCATTTGATAAGGTCCCTTATGAAAGACTCTTGAGGAAATGAAGAAGTTATGGGAGAGGAGGCATTGTCTTATTGTGGATTGGTAAATAGTTAAAGGATAGAGAGAAAAGTGTAGAACTACATGATCAGTTTGAGGAGAGGTAAGTAACAGAGTGCCTCAGGGATCTGCACTGGGACCAGCATTATTTAAACTATCCATTCATGATCTGGAAAAGGGAGTAAAGAGACGTGAACAAATTTGCAGATGACACAAAGTTATTCAAGGTATTTAAAACATGAGTGGACTGGAAAGGATTGAAAAAGGATCTTGTGGGACTGGGTACCTAAATGGCAGATTAAATTTAATGTGGACAAGTGCAAAGTGATACACATGGGGGGAAATAATCCAAACTGTATGTACACAATGCTGGGTTCTTAATTAGGAGTCACCACTCACAAAAAGGATCTTTGAGTCCTTGTGGACAATACATTGAAATCCTCAGTTCAGTGTGTGGCAGCCGTCAAAAGAGCAAACACAATGTTAGGAATTATTCATAAATGGATAGAGAATAACTGAAAATATCATGATGCGTCTATCTAAATTTATGGTGTGACCGCATCTTGTGTACTGTATGCAGTTCTGGTTGCTACATCTCAAAAAGATACTTGAATCAGAAAAGGTACAGAGAAGGGCAACAAAAATGAGAAAGGGTAGAGGACAACTCCCATATAAAGAGAGTCTAGATAGTTTAGGGCTCTTCAGCTTGGAGAGGAGATAACAGAGAGGATATGATAGAAGTTTATAAAATCATGAGTGGAATGGAACAAGTAAATAGGGAGCAGCTATTTACCCTCTCAAATAGGACTAAAACTAGGGAACACCCCATAAAATTAACAAGTAGCAGAAATTAAACAATTTTTTTCAAAGTATTTTTTTCACTGAACACGTAAATAAAGCTGCTTTCACACATTACAAAATGAGCTATTATAAAAACTTGAGATAATCCAGGGTATTATAATTGTACAATTTTTGTAATGTGTGATTGCACTATTCTCTTTTTTTGCTGCGAGATCTTGGGTCATTGTAAGGCCGCTTTTACACAGGACAAAAATGGGTTCTTATTAGTGCTTGAGATAACTGGGTGTTATAAATGCTAGATTTTTGTAATGTTATTTATTTATTTAGGCATCAGCTCTCACCATAGCCTTGCAATTTACATTATAGTAAAATACCATATAAAACAAAATCAAAATAGTAACAAAGTCTCCATGGTTAAACCATACATCAACAGAGGCACCAATAAGGATAGAGCAAATCCTATGAGACTGCCACAAAAGAAATACAAAAACACCCCGCCTAGATAACATCACAATTCCCCTGATTAGGTCCATTTATTATTACCTTCCATTTCTGAGATGCCAGCCAGACAAAGGTTGCAAGGGCCACAATCTCTTCTCTTTTAGGATGGGCAAGGAGACCCTTAAATCCTTGGCCCGGCTGTGTCCATAACTCATAGGTGGAAAACGATTGTAGCCAAACTTCTCTGAGATCAGTGTAATAGGGGCAACTCAATAAGAGATGCTCCACCATTTCAACCCCTCCTTGGGGTCAGGTACACACCCGACTAGAGTAAGGGATCCTCTTATATCTCCCTTCCAGTACTGCAGTCTGGACCAACTGGAACCGGAGAAGCGTATAGCTTCTCCGGAAGCTGCGACTCATCAGCTCATCCAGATAGGTTTCCATCCCCTAAACGGTTTTGACTAGCCCAAACCAAGGGGCAACCTTCCAACCCCTTACAGCTGCCAGATCCCCTTGCTGGTTAATACTTTCCAGCCTGGTCTGGATTTCTTTTTTCATTCCGACTAGGGATCTCTCAGAAAAGTAGGCAAAGGAAAAACCCTGGCTCCGTAATAGATGGTCCAAATATCTGAGCCATGGGTAACCTCTAATACCCACATACGAAAGTTCTTCCTGCAGGCATAGGTATGGTAAAGAGTCCTCATGTGAGGAAAGTAGCCTTATCCAGTATCTAATCAGGGCCATCCTAGCGTGCAATGCCATAGGGAATACTCCCATCTCAGCTCTTAAAACAGGGCCTGGGACATCCTTCCCCACTAGGAGAATCCAGCGAAGGAATGAATCCTGCACTTTCTCGAAAAGGTTGGTTAATGGGTGGGGGATGATCTCCAACCCAAACACTGTCACTGGCGGGACTCTAGTTTTATAAACCTTCAAGAAGGTAGAGGTGGAAACACCCTGGGAAATTCCAGCTGCCCTACCTATCGCTCCTGCTAGTTGGGCTGCCCTTGCTGCCTGCCCCTGAATGTGTCTGGCCGACGTGGCTCTACTTGAGAAGGCTACCCCCAGATATACAAAGAATTGTACTACTTCGAGTGATTGCCTAGCAATTTCCCACTTTACCGGTACTTTGCGCCAGTCCAAGATCAAAACCTTGGATTTTGGGGGGTTGGGAGATAATCCATTCAAGGTAGAGTACTCATCTAGCCCTAGAAGCAAACACTTCAGGTCTCTTGCTGTCTGGGAGATGAGCACAAGATCATCAGCAAACTGTAATATGCTCAGCTGGTACGAGCCAAGTTTAGGGGGGTGCGTATCGTCCACCGACAGATGCTTCACCAAATCTGCCACGTAAAGATTAAATAGCAGCGGGGCCAGGACGCACCCCTGCCTAACCCCTCTATGTATATCAATTTCTTTACTTAGCTGGTTGTCAGGACCTATTTTTACTCTTGCTTTATTATTAGAGTAAAGCTGAATTATTAATGCCAGAAACTTGCTGTCAACCCCCAAGGCAAGGAGCTTCCTCCAAAGGCGTGCCCGAGGAATAGATTCAAAGGCCTTGGTTAGGTCGATGAAGGCCAAAAATAATTTCCCTTTTCTGATTCTCTGATATTTATGAATAATATGCTGGAGAATAAAACAGCAAATCTATCGTTGACTTGCCTTTGCCAAAGCCAAATTGTTCTTGGGGTATAATAGAGTTCATCTCTACCCACTGCTCTAGGTGGTCCAGAAGACATCACACAAATAGTTTTCCTACTACCGACAACAAACCTTTGGGCCGATAGCAAGCTGGATCTGTTCCAGAGTCTTTCTTGAAGATAGGAACGATCCAGCTCTGCTGCCATGAAAGGGGGATCCTATTGCAGGTGCTTATACTACTAAACAGCTTATTTAGCATAGACGCCCACCACTGGGGCACTGCCTGCATCATCTCTGCCGTGATATTATCAGGGCCAGGAACTTTTTTAGTTCTTAAAGACAGGATCAATTCTACAACTGAGTCCTTAAAAAAACTCTATCTGGGGATCCAGCACTATCTCATCCTCCCCATGGGTGAACTCAGCATCCAGCTCTTGTGGGTTCGAATACAATTGACAAAAAAAGGCCTCCCAGATAGCACCAGATATCCTAACAATATTGGCACTCCTCCCGGGATTCATTATTTGGTTCATAATACGCCAAAATTGCTGTACATCCCCTAGCCTCTGGCCCGTGGTCAGACGAGTCCAGAGACCGTTATAGTAACTGGTTCTTTTACTTTTCAATAATGCTGCATAAGCTGCTCTGTTCTTCTGAAACCCCTCCCAGTGTTCTGGCCTAGGGGTCCTAAGCCACCTCCTCTTGGAGGTAATTAGCTGGGATTTTAAGGATCTACAGTCAAAATCAAACCAGGCATGTTTTCCCCGATGACGTTGATTAATTCTCTTGACCACAAATTCCTCCTGCAAACCACCAATGATTTCCTCATAACTCTGCAAGACACTTGAAATGTCCTGCATGAGTAAGATTCGGGAAATCAAACTTTGGAACTTTGTAGAAGTACATAGACCCTGAATTTGGATGAAAAACGCCACCTGAGAGATCCTCCTAACCTTCCCAGCTACATCCTCAAAGACTTGGGTTGCATCAACCGATCGATCTCAACCCTGGGTTGAGATCTCTACACCTAGAGTCAAATGGTCACTTTCTGGCCTTATTAATAATGTAAAATTCCTAAACTTGCTGATGGCTTCTTGATCCATCAAAATTAGGTCTATGACACTCCTCCCCTGGGGCCCTATGAATGTAATACCCTTCACTGGGTCTCGGAGCAGATCTTCCCCGACTATTTTCAAGGCTATTATTAAAAAGAAAGTACTCTAAGTGAAGGTCCACACCATTAGATCCCTCCAAGGGCTGCGAAAAGACCCCAAACCTCTCCTCCTGGGTTATTGTCAGCTGTCCTGGTGGCAAATGAGCATTCAAATCGCCAACCAGCACAAGAGTTGCTAGAGGATATTGGTCTTTGGCCCCAAGAATAACCTCCTCGAGCTTGTCCCAAATATCCTCCTGATAATATAGTGAGGATGGAGGTGGTATATAGACATTAAATAACATAGTCCACTCTGTCTGACTTGCACCTAACTTAAGACGCACCTGTTGAACCTCTGGTCTTCCAGACAGCAGAAGGGTAAAACACCCACCAATTGTATTGCCGATAAGCAGTGCCAACCCACCTGAGGGGCGTCCCTTATGGCCCTTAGGCCCCTTCTTCTGTGCATTATGGAAAGCCAAAGTAAATCCTTCCAGTTGCCAAGTGGTGGCCTCCAGGAGCCATGTTTCCTGCAAACACACCACGTCAAAGCCAGTCAAAAACTCTCCCCAGTTGGGGTCAGCCATCTTAGACTTCAAGCCTGTAATATTCCAGGACAGAAGCTTAAGGGTACCTCTAGATGGTTCCCAAGGTTTGTCCTTACTCAGTTGCTCAGACCCTAGATCATCAAAATCAAAAAGAGACTCTCTAAACCGGTCTCCCCTACCAGTTGGTCATAAGATACTAGGAGCAGGGGAAATAAGAGAGACCTCTGCTTTGACCACTACCACATTACTAGGCCCTCCTACCCCCACGGGAGCCACCATTAAGCCCAAACTGCTCCGGGCCACAGTGGCCCTTGGAGGGGTCCCCTGCTCTGTAGCATCCAAAAAACTTACCACCTGAAGATAATCCATATTGGGTTGAGCCCTAGATTTGGTACCATTAGGGTTCAAGGAAGGTGCCACATACTCCAATACTGTACCCTGAATGCTATTCCTTATCTGGTCCACCCTTGACAGAAGCCTATCCTGATTAGGGCTGATGCGGCAGCAGCTGTTACCGAGCCGCGATTCCGTTCTGCCATTTCGGAATTGCCCGCGCCACAAAGTGACTTCTCTGCAGACATTCCGCTAATTCCTCCGGAATTCTGCAAATTGCGGAATTGCGGGGAAATGGCAGGAAAATGGCGGCAATTGCGGAAAACCGCTATTCTGCTATTTTGTGGCGCTGGCGGAATTGCGGAAGTAGCGAAAATGTCATGTTTCCACGATTCCACTAAATAGCGGAATTAAATAAGCGGAACCGCGGAACCGCAGAATGAAACTAGCGGAATGAAAGCCTCTGCCATACCGTTCCACTAATTGCGGAAACACTGTTTCTGCCGGAAATAGCTACCACTGCGATATTCTTCTACAGCCCTAATCCTGATCCAACACTGATAGGCTCTGTATCAGGGCAACAATATCCCCCAAATCTCCCAATCCCGTACCAAAAAGGACCCCAGCTTCCAGGCTGTCAATGAAATTGACAATCCCTTTGTTCTGGCCAAATCACCACTCCACCCCCCAATTTCAGAAACATTCTGGTCGACACTATTGACCATGGCCCCCAATCCTTTAGCTGGATCCAACCCTTCTTCATCGTCTTTGGGCTGAGGGACCCCTACCTCGAAGTCCATCAGCTCAGTCTGGTCCATGGGCACCCTGAGATCCATAAACTGCAAATTACTCTCTGATGGATTTTGTGACCCCCTGCCCCTCCTGTCGGCCCAGGGTATTGATTTCCGTAATTCTCTTTGGCCCCTTTTTCAAGACAGCTCCTACCCTATTTCTTCTTGTGCCTTGTTGTAATTTCTCAACCTGATAGGAACCCAAGTAGGGGTGCTTAGGGGAAAGATGGGAGCTATTACTGGTCCCATGGTCTCCTGCCACTCCCTGTGATGTCGTCTTATAGCGGAGCACCCTATCTATCGAAATGCCCCTGCTCAGAAGCATTTTCCTAGCTTTGAAGATGCACTCAACCCAACATACCCGCATGAATCTCAACTGGAGCCTGGTCACTCAATCATCTGGAGGAAGGTGACTTATTAGTCTTGAGAGGGTCCTTCCCAAAAGCTGGGAAAGGTTAGCTATTATAGCCTCCTGACATCCCCAGTTATAGATAGCCCCATCATAATCCGGCCCCACATACAGGTACACCTCCTCTGTCTGTACCCCCAAAAATCACCTAGGCGGAGGTTTCCAAAATATCCTTCCCCGCCCCGCAGCAACTGGGGTCTGGCAGGAATGTCTAGAATCTTTAATGCTAGTCCCAAGATCGTCCAACTTTGCCAGGATCTCCCGCAGATGGATCTTAACCTTATCTAAGGAGTCATCCAAAATTGATATACTAGAGAAAAGAGACTCCACTGTCTTGGCAATCAAGTTAGTCTGGCACACCAGGCGATCTTCATCACAACAGTTCCACTCTTTTACCTGGGCCCCCCTCTTAGGGGATTCATGCTTAGTTGTATCAATAATAGATGTGAATGAACCATCAGAATTATCAGCTGGATCAACTAGACCCACAAACCGATTGAGGGTTGGTAAAGCAAAGGTACCTGCACTTGGATCCTGGTCTTTACGCTTATATTTTACAGGGAGATCATCATCTTATGGCGACCTCTCTTTTGCTCCATAGTGCCCTCGGGTATTCAAAAGCTTTCGGAGCATGAGGTGAGGCTCCTGGCTCCTCCTGGCCAACGCCTAAGGCCGTGCGCAAAAGGCGCGCCCTTGCATGCGCAGCCCTTAGGCACATGGCCTGCAGTGCATACCTGCAGCACCACACAGGGCGAGTGTTGCTCTTGAATGGGCTGACCGGCCCCGCACTTCCGGTTTGGGCGTCGGACCACCTCCCTACAGCTGCGTCACTCCTGCCATCTGGAGATTCTGCTCCGCGGCTCCCTAGCTGTCTAACAGCTTCTCAGCTCCCTTGGCTCAGGTCAGGCTCTGTCCATGAAACTACATGTCCCAGGCTCCAATCTCACCTCTCCTGGGGGGATGTGGGGAGGCAACAGAGTCACACAGCTCATTTTTTTTTGTAATGTGTGAATGCACTATTCCCCTTTTATGCAGCAAGATCTCACAGCTTTATAAGACCCACTCTTACAAGGCTGCTAGATCTTGCTGCATAAAAGGGAATAGTGCATTCACACATTACAAAATGCCAACATTTATAAAACCCAGTATTATCTCAAGCACTTATAAGAACCCATTTTTGTCATGTGTAAAAGTGGCCTCAGAGCCACCAAATGTGGCTTTTACAATGACCCAAGATTTTTCATCTGGGATTAGACCCGGGATTATCTCAAGTTATTATAATATCCCATTTTGTAATGTGCGAAAGCAGCCTATATTGTGGAATTTGTTGCCAGAAGTTGTGGTCAAGACCAGTACCATAGCTGGGTTTTTTAAAGGATTGAGAAAGTTTGTGGAGGATAGGTCCATTAGCAGTAATTAGCTGGGAAGGTTTGGGGGAACATGACCTCTTACTGTCATGAACTGGGAGTCTACAACAGGAAACAGATAGCAATAGCCCCATTGTGACCTGTTAGGATACTTCTTCCAAGTGACCAAGATTGGCCACTGTAGGAGACAGGTGGTGGGCTCAATGTAGCTTTCCATTTCCTCTCCATGGCTTCCTCCTGGCAAAGGAATGAGTCAAGAGAGAGACTATATAGAGTTAGGTGCATTGAGGAATTTTACATATAATAATAATAATAATAATAATAATAATAATAATAATAATTAATAATTTATTGCAGCGTGACCAAAGGCCATTGCTCATACAAAAAACCCCACACAAGGAGAAACACCACAATCACAAGAATGCAAAAAGGAGTAAATAAATACAGAAGAATCAAACACAGAAGAATTTTACATGAGTTGGACAGAATTCCTTTAGGCATGTAACTGACAAAGATCAGGGCTGCAGTGGAAACACTCTGATGAGGAGGGGTCTGCAAAGCAATCTCTCCTCCTTCCCATCACATTCCCTTGAAATTGATGAGGCTGCTCACAAGTGTGGGAAAAGCCTCTACTGGTGAAAGTGACAAACCTGGAGCTGAAAAGGAAAACTCACCAACTGGCTGCTCCGGTTGCCAAGGAAACGCCTCAGAAGTTGAAACTGACAAGACTAATGATCCCAGTTTCGAACCAAACTCTCTTTTGGAAGTGTCGAAGCATGGGGCTGCAAAGGAAACTCTCCAAAAGGAACAGTCTTTGAAGAAACATCCTTCTCTACCCTTCCCCCTTTCTTCTCCCCCCCCCCCCCGAAACTCCTCCAGGTATGTCTCCAATGCTTCTGAGGTGCCATCATACTGCCTCTGGTAGCCCTGGGTGGGCACCACCTGCCCCACTGCCCTCAGCCACGCTGCTTGCCCTTTTGTGCTGTACCCCATGCTCCCCAGAGTGGCCTGCACACATGAGGAGCTCCTGGCACTAGTAGGGGTCCTGCTGCTGCTGCTCATCCTGCTGCTGGTGCTGCTGCTACCACTAGGGCTGGGGCAGAGATAGACCCAGATTGCTGGAAGGGGTCGCTGCTCCCACTCCCACCATCCCCAGGGGTGTCCTGCTGCATGGCCCACTCTGCCTGCCGGACCTT
The DNA here is from genome assembly GCA_003113815.1 of Sphenodon punctatus. Lineage (NCBI taxonomy): Eukaryota > Metazoa > Chordata > Lepidosauria > Sphenodontia > Sphenodontidae > Sphenodon > Sphenodon punctatus. Next base: position 422,709 of record QEPC01008415.1, on the reverse strand, counting down.
CTGCACCAGTGAACCCTTCCGGAGGCCATAGAGCGCTGCCTCATGTGCCATACTGCCCATGATCTTGGGGTCCAGCATGGTTGCCAGGATATATTCTTCCCAGCGGAGGAGCTCATCAAAGCATGCACTCAGCCCCGCCTTCAGCTTCCGTGTCAGGTCAAGCGTCTCATCTGAGATCTTCCTGCCCAGAGGGCCACAATCCCACCCCCCAAGAATCTCATCCAGGCTCCTCTTGAGACTATGGACCAGCCGGTTCAACTGGCTGAGGGTGGCGGTGAAGCTGCTCACAGACTCCGTCACAGCCAGGAATGGTGTCAGGACGAAGACCGTGTGAGCTAAAATCTCCCATTCCTCCCTGTTGTACCCTGGAGGTGCCTCAATGTCTGTATCCAGTTCAACCTGATGCAGGGCAGCTTTCTGGTCAAGAAGCGAGGCAGTGTGTTTACAATTGCAGCCATTGACAATATAGATCACAACCCCAGTGCAACAACAGCAAAGGAGTTATTTCATGGTACCGCCATCTCCCTCCTGCAGCACCCCAGTTTTGCTGGCGAGGGAGTGGACCGAAGCATTGGCGTCATTGGAGGATCCGGTAACACTGGCTTGAAGACAGTGGGTCACTTGCCACACTACTACACTGACGTGCCACCTGTCACCAGCAGCATCAAGAAGTCCCCTGTTCCAGCTGCTAGTGCGATGTCTCTTTGCAGCAACAATTTTAAACAACAGGCTGATGAAGAACACCTCTGGCTAAAGCATGCAAAGCAGGGTCTCAATGACAATACTGAGACTGTGGAAAATACATCTTGGGCAGCATACCACGCTAACCAGCAACCACCAGTTGGTCGTATCATCTGTCCCACTGCCCTGCTTCCACTATTCCTTGACAGTACCATACCGTAGCAATGATCAAGCACTTGATGGATGTGGTAAAGAATGCAGTTGAGCATCTAAATGCTGGCCAGACACCAGTTGTCACCTTTGATCAGCCACTACAAACTTGCCAAACAAATTCAGTGGAACTGGCCAGAGAAGTATGGAGAAGATAAGTTTGTGGTCATGTTTGGCGGCCTGCACATAGAGATGATGGCTCTGAAGACACTGGGAGACAGCCTTGGCCAAACAAATTCAGTGGAACTGGCCAGAGAAGTATGGAGAAGATAAGTTTGTGGTCATGTTTGGCGGCCTGCACATAGAGATGGTGGCTCTGAAGACACTGGGAGACTGGTTAAAGGGAAGTGGCTGGGTGCAAGCACTGGTACAAGCAGAGATTGCATCAGCTGGGACGGCCGATTCTTTCTTGAGAGCAGCACACATTGCACATGCTAGACGAGCACATCAAATCACAGCTTGTGCACTGTACATCCTTCAGCACCATGCATATGAATGCTACAGGCAGATGCATGGGGATGCAGAAAACCTGTTGGAGTTTGAAGTATGGTGTGACCAAAGAAAACTAGCCTGCCCCCAGTTTCACTACTGGTCAACCATGATGGAACTTGAAGTGTGTTTTCTGGTCTATGTGAGATCTCTACGACAGGCTTCCTTTACCTTGTACCTTGATGTCCTGACAGAGCTTGTCCCCTGGTTCTTTGCAATGGACCACATCAACTACGCCTGGTGGATCCCAGTTTATCTCAGAGACATGGCTGAACTCCAGACTAAACACCCGGAGGTTACCAGAGAGTTCAATGCAGGCAAGTTCACCATGCAAAAAAACAATCAGATTTTCTCTGCCATACCAATTGATCAAGCACACGAACAGAACAATGCATGCATCAAAAGGGATGGAGGAGCTGTTGGTCTCACAGACCACCCAAATGCCCTTTGATTGTGGATGGTTGCAGGACCAGAGGTTGCCAGGATGGTAGAAGAATTCCAAGATGCATACCAGAACTAAGACAAGTTGACACACATCACCATGACCAAACTCCAAGTGTCCAGGCCTCATTTAAGAACAATGTGCGCTCCCTTGTCGCCGTGTTTGAGGAGTTTGGCAACCTGTTCGAAGAAGAAAGCATGGACTTGCTTATCTTTGATACAAAGGAGATTGCAGACCCTGCAGCAGTGGAGACTGTTTGAAACTTGCACAGGATTGGTCAGGCCCAATTCCAGAGATTCACACAAGAATGTCTCATAGAAAGCCCCCACTAAGTGCCCTGTGCGGGGGAAGGTTTGTGCACACCCCATCAGGGGAATTAGGCACTGGAGTTTGTGAGGCGGGATGCCGCCTCAGGAACTGGCCAAGTGGGAGGCTCCTTGCAAGCTGCAAACTGAGTTCTATCGGGTTGCAGTCTGAAAAGGGATTGAGAAAGTGGTGCAAGAATGCGCCTTTGTAATTGGTCCAGACGGGGCATGTGGTGTGAGGCACAGCGCAGCTCGGCATTCAGCTGCTTACAGCGCCAGAAGCGGACATGTTCTCCGTGACCCGGGATAGTGGTGCCACGAGGGGGAGGTGGTGTTTCAGGAGGCTGGGATTGGCACGAGCTGCGAGAGGACATGGGATGAGGAATCACTCTGACCCGGAAGTATGAGGGCTTGGGGGCTGTGGGGCAGTGGTCGTCAAGGGATAGGAAACACCCCTCCCTGCAGTGTGTCTCCTCGGTGGCCTGGAAAAAAACAAAGGGGGTGACGCGGGCTGATAGGACCGGCAGGGTTGGGGCTGTGGATAGAAATACCCCCCCTCCCTGCAACTCAGCATTGCCTTGGGTGGGGTGACAGGGTCAGCCCCCCTCAGCATTTAGGCATTATGGACAGAGCAAAGAAGGGTCAGGTGGCTGATAGGTTACAGGGAAAGAGGGGGCAGCGCAAGGGGGCTGCTTTGCAGCCAACTCGGTAACTCTCCTGAAGGCAGCTAACAAATCCCTGCACTCCGATGACCCCGACCTGCCAATAAACAAATAATCATCGAGATAATGAGAAATTTGCCTTGAACCTGTCCACCGTTTTACGATCCATTCCAATGCCAAGTTGAATTTCTCAAAAGCGGTGCATGAGATGGAATATCCCACGGGCATCACTTTATCATAGTAAAAATGGCCACCAAACGCAAACCCCAACAGGTAGAAATCCCTGGGGTGCACTGGCCAGAGGCGGAATGTGGATTTCACATCACTCTTTGCCATAAGGGCATCCCTACCACACTCCCTCAGTAATTCCGTTTTGATCTATTTCTGCTTTGACCTATTTGGGCATAGAACTGGACTCTGAGTCCCAGTGTTCCCATTTGCCAGATGATAAGTTGGGAGTGTTGAGGCATGAGATTTCTGCCTGTTTGAGGGCTGGTAAGGTAACGTTGCAGGCCTTGCAGGTCTTGTTGGGAAAGTTGAATTTTGCTTGCCGGGTAGTGGCTACTGGTAGAGCATTTTTGTCTCACCTTTATGCTAGGACTGCTCGGGTTATCTTGCTGCACCATCATATCAGAGTCACTAGGGAAATAAAAGAGGATTTGGGAGTGTGGATGGAATTTCTGCAGAGCAACAATGGGATCATTATTATTAACAAACATTTATATAGCACCAGCAGTGTACCTGGCACTTTACAAAGTAATAAAATAGACACGGTCCCTGCCCCTAGGGCTTACAATCAGAGACAGGAGCTGGGGGAAAGACTTAGGAAGGGGAACAGAGGGAAAGACAAGGGGTCTAACATTCATGAAGATGCGAGGTCTCAAGTGCACGTACTTGGCTTGGCTTGGCTCATCATATGGAGGGAAGTCTTTCTTTTGGAGGTGGAGTTACAGTTGCATTCCGATGCAGCGGGTGCGGCTGGGCTCGGAATTTATTTCCAAGGGATGTGGTGTTCTGAGCGGTGGCCAATCCACTGGGGTGATTTGGGTATTTTAAGGGACTTGACGTTCTTGGAATTGTTTCCAATAGTTGTGGCTGTTCACTTGTGGGTTGATAGATTCAGAAATAAGAGAGTGCTATTTTGGTGTGACAACCTAGCGGTTGTGCATGTGGTGAATGGGTTGTCGTCAAAATCTGAGAGGGTGATGCATTTGGTTAGAGTTTTTGTTTTATGGTGCTTGAGGCACAACATCATTTTTTCTGCTAAGCACGTGCCGGGGGTGAGCAACGAGATTGCTGATGCCCTTTCTCATTTTCAGATCCAATGTTTTCAGGAGCAATGACCAGAGAGAAGCAGGACTTCGTTCCCCAGGAGCTCTGGAGCCTTGGATCTTAGAACTCATAGTAAAGGTGAAGGGCTCAGTCTCCCTGGCCACATGGCGGCTGTATGAGACAGGGAGTTTTGTGTTTTTGCCACAGGATGGGGTTGGTCGGTAATTTTTCCAATCCCCTTGCCACAGGTGGTGCAATTTACCAAGATGATTGGTACTTTGGAATTGTCCAGATCTCCAATCCTGGGGGCCATGCTAGAGTCACAGAGAAGGCAGGGGAAGGATAGGGCTGATAGTAGGGTGCCTATGTCGCTCAAGTTGTTGGCAGACATGGTGAAGAAGTTGTGGGATATTTGTAGTGATGGAGGTAAAGTTAAGTTGTTCCATGCGGCATTTGTGATTGCATTTTTTGCTGCTTTAAGAGTTAACGAGTTGGTGGTGAGCTCTCATACAGACCGGTCAGGTAGGGCTTTGCAGATTGGGGATGTGATGGTCATGGGTGATAGTGTTCAGCTTGGTATTAGGGTGTCTAAGACCAATCAGACAAGGAGGGGTGCCAGGGTTGTGCTTTTTAAATCGGTTGAGCCATTGATCTGTCCGGTCTCTTGTATGACAGAGTTTTTAGGGGTTAGACCTGGGATTTTGGGGCCATTGTTTGTGCACCATTCTGGCCTGCCACTTACGCATTTTCAGTTTGTGGCGATTATGAGGTGCTGCTTGGACACCTTGGGGGTGGCGGGAAGATTCAGTTCCCATTCTTTTAGAATTGAGGCAGCATCCACTGCAGTGACGCCTGGTTTCTCAACAGAAGACATTAAATCTGTGGGTAGGTGGCGATCAGCGGCATTTAAGTCATATGTTTGCCCCTTGCAAGGAAAGTAGGTTTGGGTGGATACCTCTATAGTAGTGTTACAACCGGTTATTCTTTTATGTTGCAGGGTTGCTGCACTGCATGCACAGGCAGGTAATTTGGATGGTCTGGCGTAGTTTTGTTGTTTGGGCAGAAAGAAGGGCCAAAAGTTCAAACTGGGGGTCCCAATTGGGTTTAGCCTCTTGAGCCTCTTGGAGGGGTAAGAGGGGCATGCTCTGGCCCCAATTGATGCCAGTGTTTCTTGGCTGGATGGGTAGGTCCCTCCCCCCAGTGTAATTTTGTTCCATTTGGGGGAGACTGATCTTACAAGGGAATCGGGGTTGGATTTGTCCATTATGGTGAGACAAGATTAGTTCTGAATTAAGGAAATGTTCCCTCGGATGCTATTAATATTTCCTGCACTGTTGCAGAGGATAAAGTGGACAGGAGCCACTAATGAGAGAGTGGTGGACAGATCTAGGAAAAGGGTGAACAACGAGGTTAAAAAGATTATCGAAAGGACAGGAGGTATTTGGTTTGTTCACAGGGAGATATCCTGGACTAGGCCAGAACTCTATTGGGCTGATGGGGTTCACCTGTCAGAGAAGGGCCTTGATTTATATTTGGGGAATGTGCTGGAAATTCTGCAAAAAAGTTTGGTATAAGTGGCTGGCTCTGGGTCAGTTGGGGGTGTTTAAGCAAGCATTGCTGCTGAACATGGTGGTGGTGTTCAGTATCATAAAGAAATTGAGTTGGTTGTGGAATTGGCTTGGTAGCTTTGGGAGACATCTGGAAGGTGGAGGATGGTATGCCTCCAGATGGTTGGACACGGGAAGCAGTCAAGGGATGGGCGCCCTGCTGCTATCCCAGAGAAGAAGGATTGGCGTTGGGTGTCACATGGAAGGATCTAAGCGGTCCCGATGTGGCCACTTGTCATTAGTTCTTCTTCGGGAATGGATCAAGTTTGGTCCATAGGCGGAAAGGATTGGACTGGTATCTCCAATCCAGATTGGTTATCTGCTATGGTACTGAATGCGGGGAGTGAGGGTCATTGTGGCCGAGGTGATAGTATATCATAATGCACAATCACTCTCCTTAGGACTCACCCAGAAGTATTAATTTGGCTTAATTATAATGAGATCAATAATTGGCATGTCATGGTAATTCTCACTAATTCTAATTGGATATTCAGAGTGAATTCAAGTGGCAATTGGTATCCACCGTTCTCATTAACTGGATGATTGGTTATAATTGGTTTATGTTCTCCAATGGGTTATTGTTTGGCTGGTTGTTTAATAAACAGCTGCGGCCAGTTTATCCATACTTACATTTGTCCATGTTTTATTTTTGAGTATGTGTCTTATTTCCTGGGCGGGGACAAAGAACCAAGCCACTTGATGACACTATTAGTCGCAACAAACTGAAACTGTTCACTTGCTCCACACCCAAACCGGCATACAAAGGGAAGCATCAAATCACGTCAATGAAGACTATAGGGATGGACAAACAGAACCGAGTTCGGAAATTCGGTTCAGTTCAGTTCGGAAATTCGGTTCAGAAGTTCGGTTTGGTCGACCGAACTATTCGAGTTCGGTCTGAACTCCGAACTTCCGAACAAAGTTCAGAAATTCAAACCCCATTGAACTAAATGGAATATTATCTTTTAGGGATGGGCGAACAGAACCGAGTTCGGAAATTCGGTTTGGTTTGAAAATCGAATTCGGTTCAGAAGTTCAGTTTGGTTGACCAAACTGATTGAGTTTGGTCCGAACTCCGAACTTCTGAACCGCGTTTGCCCATCCCTACAAGAATAATGTTGAACTCTTCTCACGACTGCACATTGTTTGTCAGACGAGAGGTGGGAACATTGATTCGTTCTTTAAGCATGAGAATCAGGTGTGCCCTCCAGCATGGTCTGATGGAGGGAAACTTCATCTGGGGACCAAGAGTGACCTCATCACATGCATGGAACAGCAATCTCAAGCCACATCTGAGGCTCCTACTGCAACCAGTGTCATTACTGATGGAGCAGCCCATCCACATGTTGAAGCCTATTTCTGCCAAGAACTTTCATGAATATGCCCATAATATATTTATTCCATACATATCCTTACAACTTAAAAGTGCATCATGGCTGGACCTGGTGTGGGACAGCTACGTACTCATAGTTGATTCTCTAAAAGGAACAGCAAGACAAAAACGTGGGAAAGGAGTGCACAGACGTGTGGTGGCAGCAGCAAGCATACTAGGAAACAAGCAAAACTTCCTTCGTGTCAACAGCAACAAAACAGAACTTTTCAGTTTCCTGTCCCAAACTCGCCTCAATACATTTGATCAGGAGAGTAAGCAGCTTGTCATAACCGATGGGGAGTCGGTCCTCAGCAAACCACCTCTACAAGATGTTGTCTCACTTGCCCCATGCACCCATGAAGAGGCTGACGCACACATGTTGATGCATGCTGCACATTCATCACATCATGGACATCACCAGATACTGATTCGGACTGTTGACAGATGTTGTAGTGTTGGCTGTGTTTGCAGCACAGCACCTGACACTGACAAATGAACTGTGGATATAATTTGGAACCGGCAAGAGTTTCCGATACTTGGCAGCCAATGAGATAGCTCGCAGTCAGAGAAGGCACAATCTCTTCAAATGTTCTATGCCCTAACTGGTTGTGATACTGTGTCCAGTGTTGCTGGGCATGGTAAGAAAAAAGTCTGGGCCACTTGGAAGGCAGTGCCTGAATTGACTGATGCTCTGCTGAAATTGTTCTGTGCACTAAGTGACATCCCAGATGACATCATGCATACCATCGAGAGATTCGTCATCCTGTTGTATGACGGAACCAACACATGCACAGACATTGATAAGGAAAGAAAGAAGATCTTCACAAGGAACAGCAATGTGCAGCAAATACCACCAACCAGAGCTGCTCTTGAACAGCATGTGAAGAGGTCAGTGTACCAGGGTGGCCATGTGTGGGGTCAGGCACTGCTCAAAAACCCTTTGCTTCCTTCACCGGCCAGCTGGGGCTGGATCAAGACAGAGAGTGGCCTGTACGAGCCACACTAGACAACAGTACCAGAGGAATCCACGATGTGCTATGAGTTGATATCCTGCAAGTCGAAGAAGAGTTGTGAGAAGCGCTGCAAGTGCAAGTATGTCGCATTTGCATGCACAGCTCTGTGCTTATGTGAGGGAATAGTGTTCCAGTAAATGAAAACCAGACCTATGGCACAACTGTTAATAGTATTTCAACACCGTGAGCGCTGTTTGAGCTAATGTTTATGGCAGTTTGTGATTACTCGAACACTCCTGATTGACACCAATCCTACGCAAAATATTATCAGAATACTATTACCATTCCTGTTATGTATGTTTCATAGACAAGCCCGTTGCCTTGACCATGTGCAGCCTCTCCTCTTCTCTCTTCACTGGCTCCCCCTTTCTGAACATATCCTGTTTAAACTCTTGGTATTCACGTTCAAAACACTCCACAACCAAGCTCCCTCTTACCTCTCAGACCTAATCTCCCTACGCACTCCTGCACGCGCTCTCCTCTCTTCCTCTGTCCCCTCCCTCACTCTCCCTCGTTTCTCCTGCTCACCTAACTGCCTTCGACCCTTTTCCCTAGCTCCCCCCCATGCCTGGAACTCCCTCCCTACCCACATCCGCCTTGCCCCCTCCCACCGCTCCTTCAAATCCCTCCTCAAGACCCACTTTTTCCTCGACGCCTTTCCCAATGCCTGCTAGTCGTTCCCCATATACTTACTGTCTGCCCTCCTCTGCATACTGCTGCAACCAACCCGATTGTAACCAAGCCAAGCACACGCACCTGAGACTTCGCATCCGCTTGAATATTTTTTTGTCTTCTCCCCTGTTTTTCCCACTGTCCCTTCTTCCTGTCTCCGCCGCCTTGTCTTTTAGATTGTAAGCCACAGGCAGGGACCATGCCCATTTCTATATTCTGAACAGTACCAAGTACATGACTGGCGCTTTATAAATGTTTATAATAATAATAATAATAATAATAATAATAATGTTAACTGTCTGACTGATGTTCTGAGCAGCAAAATAAAATATGTCACTTTCATCACATAACTTTCATTTCTTTTCCATTGTTTAATTAATGAATCTTATTTTTTTAACCAAATCACTGATTCAGCACAGTACCATAACCTTCTATTCAACGGACAACATCCCATGGTGCCATGGAAGACTGTTCAGGCCATGTAATTATCCTCAGTGGCATCTACTCCACCAGAGTTGAGTGGTTTTGCAAAGAAATAGTAACCAATGTCGGCCATTTTTTAAGATGGCTACCACAGCTGTCAGGGGCCAATTCTGTGATGGCTCAATATCCAAATCTGTTCATAATATATTTCTCTACCTCTTTGTCAGATTTTGTACTTTTATCACAAAATGCACAATAATGATGATATTTCCAGCTATGCCGCCCCACTATAGGGGGTGGGTTCGCAGCGTGCATGTGGTACTACAGAGAATTGCTGAGTTATTGGAGTGTGTAGCCTGGAACATGTGCAGAGGGTGATAGAGGCGCATGAGGGTGTGGGACTGTGGGGCATGAAGGGGAGCGGTGTTGAGTCTGAGGTGTGCTGTCATCAGTTGAGCAGGTGTGTACGAGGGGTGCTATCACAGGGTGGCTAGCTGGTTTAGAGTACCTGAGCACAGGGTGTGCTGGCATGTTGGGGGCTGGTGGGCAGTCACTGGGTGTGGTGCTCAGTTCACGGTGGTGGAAGCACGATGCCCATTATAGGCATCCCACAAGGGCAAGCTGCCCTAATCGCCATCCATGCTTCAGTCTCCTGGCACAAGTGCATGAGCAATGGGCCGACATCCTGACCCCTGAACCCGATGGTATACCCATGGGCCATGCCACAGGAGGGCAGCCAACCTTTGCCACGTGGCATGCAATGGGCGCAGAGGTTCAAGGCCAAGCAATGGCAGGGATGGCAGCATTGCAGCACATCTACCTCATCCTCTCCAAGTTGCCCCTCAATGTTTATGGCCATCAGGTGACCCTAACCAAGTGGTGACTGGGCTGTATGCGGTCGCAGGACAGTAACTGGTGGGAGAACATACTGGCAACCTGGGCCGACAAGGAATGGATCAACCACATCTGGATGACCCGCTCCCTGCTGACCCGGCTAAGAGAGATTCTTGACCCCCTCACCTCTGGTGGAACGTTACCCCCTGGGATGCAGGTGGCCATGGCAGTGTGGCGCTTGGCAACCCCCGATTCCTGCTTGAGCATTGGAGAGCAGTTTGATGTGGGGGAAGTGACAGTGAACAGGGAACTCCATGATATGTGTGACCTCATTGTTGAGCTCCTGAAGCGGTCATCAAGCTACAGGATCCGGATGTGGTGATCCAGGGCTCTGAGGCAATGGGCTTCCCTCATTGCACTGGTGCTATCGACAGCACTCACATCCTGATCTTCCGTCCTCCCAACGCCAACACTGACTACCTCAGCAGGAAGCAATCTTTCTCCATGAACCTGCAGGCAATCGTAGACCACCCATTGTCTGTTCACTGATGTGTACATGGGCCACTCGGGGAGGAGCCATGATGCTCGGATCCTGCACTCCTCCCCATTCTATGCAGGATGTTCGATGGGGAGATAGGTCCGAATATGTACAGGATTATCAAGGGTGTTCCCATGGCACCGGTTATTATAGGGGATCCCGCCTACCCTCAGACCCCATGGCTGATGAGGCCCTATCCTGTTCCCCAACACCCCCAATCAGGTGCTCTTCAACAAGCGCCTGGCCTTTGCAAAGTGTGTGGTGGAGGGGACATTCAGCCTGCTTAAGATGAGGTGGTGCCTCTTGCTGAACCGGAGCCAGTTCGGCCTCCAACACACCCCTATCCTCATCCTGGTTGCCTGTGTACTCCATAATGTTTGTGAGACCCGTGGGGCTGCCTGGGACTGTGCGCCTCCTGTACAGAGAGTGAGCCTGGTGCCCCTGTACTAGCATGTTTAGAATGGGGCCTTCGGTGGATATCAGAGAAGAACCGAGACACCCTATCCAGGCATGTTGTAGCCCAACTGTCTGAGAACTGACCGTCACCTATAGAAGGCCCCCTACCTAGGATCCTGTATCACTGTTAACCTTGAATCACTACATAGTGCATTCTACCCCTGTACCTGCCTCCATCCTGTTTGCTACTTGGCACAGGTACATGCCCCCTCCCCCCAGTCTGTAAGTCGGTGGGGTGCCAGCGTGGGTCCCTGATCCCCCATGCCATGGTAGGGTTTCCCATTGCTGTACCCTAATACCTTGTGCACTGGACATCCTCTTACACCACCAGTGAGGTATCTCTGGTACTGGAGCCCAAAGAGACATGAGGTGTGTCAGTGCTCTCACACAGTTTTTATCTGCACTGTGCAAGTGTAGTATGGCACCTTGTAGAGCCCTGAGACATGTCCTGGAGGGGATGGGGGGTTATAATTTGCAGGGTTGTTAACACCCTGGGTCCTCTGGTAGTCCCTATCTGGTTCCGTCACCTGTTGGTGGAGATGGAAAGGTGATGGGGTGACATTATTATTATTATTATTAACAAACATTTATATAGCGCCAGCAGTGTACATGGCACTTTACAAAGTAATAAAATAGACACGGTCCCTGCCCCTAGGGCTTACAATCTGAGCGACAGGAGCTGGGGGAGAGACATAGGAAGGGGAACAGAGGGAGAGACAAGGGGTCTAACATTCATGAAGATGCGAGGTCTCAAGTGCACGTACTTGGCTTGGTTACGATGAGAATGACAGCAGGCAGGTCCATGTTGCAAGGATAAGGGTAAACCGATCGTAGGTATAGGAATAGTGGCTCAGCAGGATAAAGAGTCAGACAGAGCAGAGCGAAAGAGGTGAGTTTTAAGGAGAGATTTGAAGGTATGAAGGGAGGGGGCAAGGCGGATGTGGACAGGGAGGGAGTTCCAGGCATGGGGGGCAGCAAGTGAGAAGGGACGAAGGCGCTTAGGGGAGCAGGGAAGGCGTGGAAGGGTGAGAGAAGGGACAGAGGAGGAGCGAAGTGCACGGGCTGGAGTATGGAGGGCGATAAGTGCAGAGAGGTAGGGGGGAGCAAGGTTGTGAAGAGCTTTATAGGTGAAGACTAGGAGCTTGTGCAGGATTCGTTCAGGAAGGGGAAGCCAGTGAAGCGAAGAGAGGAGGGGCTGCACATGGTCGAAGCGACGGGCGAGGTAGATGACCCTGGCAGCAGAATTTTGGACAGAGATGAGGGGAGAAAGGTGAGACCGGGGAAGGCCAGTGAGAAGGAGGTTACAGTAATCATCACACACCATTACAGTAAACATCACACACCATTACCTGACATCCTGGTAACCTTACACCACTCCATCCCCTTCATGCCACCATCTGGGGCTCTACAGGGTGCACTCCCTTCCCACTCCACCATAACATCTTGTGGATGGCCTCCTGTGATATACCACTGCCCTCTCAAATGCACCCCGGGTTCTGGGGCCCATCATAACCTTACCTGTGTGTTCTGTGTCATCCTGAATGCTGCTGGGGACACCCTGTGGTGTGCTCCCAACCCTCCTTGACTGTGGATGCAGGGTGAGTGTCCTCCCTGGATGCAGCCCGAGTCCCACCAGCCAATTATGGCCAGTGACACAGTCAACTGTCACCTGTAGCACTCAGTCACCCCTTGCACTGTAGGTGATGACCCTGACCTTTGAGCAGTCCATCCTGGCCCCTTGTTCCTTTCCCTGGGCTGTGCCCTCTGGGATGCATTGGAATGATAGGGCACGTGTGTGAGCTGCCATGCTTGCCTGGTCCGCAGCTGTTTGTCACTGCTTCTCTGCCATTAACCAATACTGTGGCTTGCTGCAGGTTCCCTCTCATCACTTGCATCCCCCTGTACGGACTCTATGGCAGACAGGTAGTGTACAGAAATAAAATTTATTATGGGACTATTTACAGGGGTGGCGTTCATTGTTTCTGGGTTCTTCCCCATCCCTTCTTTAGGGCACCACCTGGGTATTGCTCCATGCGGGCCTTGGTAGCCGCTGCCTGCTGTGACTTCCAGCTCCCTGGCCCAGGCTCTCCTTCCTCTACCATCCACTCCACTGCTGGGTTTGGTGGTAGCTTCTGTGGATGGGACACTCAGCATTAGTGGAAGCGGGTATCCATTAACTGTGCCCCTGTTCTGGTGCTCACGTCCATGACCTCGCTGTGTCGATCACCACTTCCTGTGCTACATTAATGCCTGATCTTGTGGTCGGGTGGGTACCGTGTCCTGTGTTCCCCCCACACCCCATGTCGTTGGTCACCACCTGTTTCCCGTGCTTACCTGAATATGTGAGGCAGCCCACCTGGCGGTTGGGTTGCTGGTAGTTCTGGAATGTTCTGGGGTGGCTGGGGGCCCAGGAGGGGGGGTCATGGAGGGTGTTTGAGGGGAACTGGGCATGGGGCAGGCTGGTTGGGGGGGGCTTGGTGTGTCTGGGAGGCTATGGGAGGAGGGGGCCCATATGGCTTTGGGTGGGGTATGGTTGCTGCTGGGTAAACCAGGGTTGGCAGATGATCTGGGGAGGGGGAGCTGGCACCTGTGGGAGGGTGCCGTGGTGTTTTTGTGCTGCCAGCCTTCCTACTGTGGCAGGTGGGCCCATGTTGTGCTGGGGGTGCCACCGCCAGGCCTCCAGGGTGTCTGCTACCAGTTGGTGGGTCCTTGCGGCGTTTCCCTCCAGCATGACAGGAGCCCTCTCCCTTTCCTGCCTGTCGAGGTGCTGCTCGCGGAGGAGGGCTGCAACTTTACACCTGTCCCACAGGTACTCTGAGTGGGATCGGGTGAGAATTTCTACCATTTGTTCCCAGTCCCTTTCCCCATTCCCTAGCTGTACCTCCCTGTTGAGGACCTGCTCCTCGCTCTGTGAGTCTGCCAACCACCCAGTTTCCGCCAGCAGTTCCCTCCCAAGGTCCTCCCTCCTCTGCCGGTTGTGGGTCCGCATCTCCCAGCTCCCCTCTGCACTAATGGCAGCTGCACCCCTGGATGGACCAGGCTGCTAATCTTTGAATGGCAAGCTAACCTGTGTTTAGTTTGGGGATGGGGACCTGCTCCTGTTTATCTGTTCTGGCTTCTGTGACAGCACTTGGATCCCCCCACCCCCCAGTTGCCCCTTCTGTGGCCTTGGCTCTGTTGGTGTTCTCCCCTTGTGTTTACTAGGGGCGGGAAACCGGTTAAATCCGGTATCCGATAATGCCGGTACCGGGCGTACCGGCATTATCGGATCCGACCTGGTAATCTGGTCCGGGGTACCGGATTCCGGGTACCGGATTTTTTACATTGCAGCCATTTAAAAATGGCTGCAATGTAAAAACTTAAAGCCCCAAGTTAAAAAAAACAAAAACCCTCCCCGAGTCCAGGCTGCGCGGGTGGAAGGGGAGACACCCCCCACCCACCCTGCCCAGCCTGGATTTTTGTTTTAAAAAAGACTAAGAGGCGAGCCCACCCCCCAGCACCAGCGGCCGCGGCGTCCCCGCAGCCGCCGGTAAGTATGACCCGATCCCTGGGGGGGGTGTTTAACACCCCCCCAACCCCCCAGGGATCACCCCTACTAAAGTTCAGTGCTCTTACCTTGCGGAGCTCCGGCGGCGGCGGCGGGCGGTCCGGCGGCCTCAGCGCCGGCTGTGGCTGCCGGCGTCAGAGACGCTCTAGGCCTTCCGGGGAACCTCCGGGTTTCCCCGGAAGGCCTAGAGCGTCTCTGACGCCGGCAGCCACAGCCGGCGCTGAGGCCGCCGGACCGCCCGCCGCCGCCGCCGGAGCTCCGCAAGGTAAGCAAGCACTGAACTTTAGTAGGGGTGATCCCTGGGGGGTTGGGGGGGTGTTAAACACCCCCCCCAGGGATCGGGTCATACTTACCGGCGGCTGCGGGGACGCCGCGGCCGCTGGTGCTGGGGGGTGGGCTCGCCTCTCAGTCTGTTTTTAAACAAAAATCCAGGCTGGGCAGGGTGGGTGGGGGGTGTCCCCCCTTCCACCCGCGCAGCCTGGGAGGGGGAGGGGGAAGGAATTCATTTATTTCATTGAGTTCAATGGGGACACAGCGCCCCATTGAACTCAATGAAATAAATCCAGTACCGGTATACCGGATTTAATCCAGGAATCCGGTTTTTGCAGAACCGGTAACCGGTAAATCCGGTAGCCGGTAATGGGCCCGGGGTCCCACCTCTAGTGTTTACACTTCTGCATCGGCATGTAGAGGGGGCCCCATTGTTGCTCCCATTATCCCTGCATGCATGTGTCTCCCATCATGGCCTCGTACCCCTGTCCCTCCTCCGCGGCCGTATTCCCCCTATCCCCTGTGCTATCTCCACCCACGATCTTGGGGTGTTCCCGGACGCCCTCCTTGCTGCCCCCTCTACTGTCCCTTGTTTGCCCTTTGTGGTGGATGGTGCCACATGCACTGCCATGCCCCTGGTCACTTTGTGTCACCCCGCCACCTCCTACCACTCTGCCTTTGTTTGTGTGAACCTACCATCGGTATCCTGGTCACTGGGCTCCGGGATGGCCTCCAGTTCCTCCACATCCTCCTCCTGGGCCACCACCTCTGTCCTGTTGCTCCTGCACCTCCAGGTCCCCTTGAGCTGTGTGAGCAAAAGTGATCTGTCAGTTGTGCATTGCTTCCCAGCTGGGGACCTTACTGTCATGGGCTGGGCCTTTCCCCCCCATTCCCTTTGGTTGTTCTCTTACCTGGGTCATATTTCTCCACCTCATGGGGGGCATCTCTGGTGTCGATCTGCTCCCTGAGACCCTCCATACCTCTGGGTTCTGACCCTGTGGGTTTTGGGGGCGCACACGGAGGGTGATGCTTCCCCTGTTGGATTCCAGGGATGCCTTCTCCATCAGTAGGATGGGACTGTCCCCTCCCACTTCCTGGCTGGCCTCACCAGGGGCAGTGGGCTCCCCCTGTCCCAGGGGGTTGGTCAGGGGGGTATTGTAAGTGCCCCCTTTATGCCCCTGATGAAGGTGGTGCCGTGAATGCAGGAGGCCACGATGTCCCTGTCAATGCAAAGGAACCAATCCAGCAGGTCCTGGAAATTCATTGTGCACATGGCACAGCCAGACTTGAGATTATTGTCCTTGATATGTTTATATCCGTACCTCAAGTTCTTTACCTGCTGCATGCATTTGGTGACATCCCTATTGTACCCCAATCACTGCATCTCCTGGGCGATGGCTTCATAGACCTGTTTGGTGTCTCTTCTGGTGGTTGTGTCTCCTTGTGGGCTCCTGTGGGGCCTCTCTAGCCATCTCTCACTGGTTTTGGAGGACCCTTTCCATGGGTGTGTGTGATTTGCCATTTACACGGACAGGTGAGTGTTGAACACCCATCTCCACCCACCTCCACCCATGGAACATGCTGGCTCCTTCCTGCATGCTCCATTGGTGGAGGTGGGTGTTGATGGGTGGGTCACAGGAGCACGCTCTCCCATTCATCCAATCAGTGTTCATGGGTGTTGGTAGGTGGGTGACATCCATGCAAAAATGGCCATAGACTTCAGTCTTGTTCCTTGTGATCGATATAAGTGTGAGATCAGAATCAGAATTTAGGAAGGATGAAGGATAGGGCAGTATGAGATGGCAGCAGGAGAAGCTCAGTCAGAATCTAGTGGAAATTTAATGCATTCTGAAGCTACATTCTCTTAACTGGAACCCCATTCACAATCACACTGGGTCACTGGTGAGGAGAGTCCCCAAGGTACAGAAAGTCATGGTAGCTCAAACTCATTCCAGCTCTTCTGTGTGAAGAAGTGAGTAAGCAGTCCCTTTTGACATGGCAGAGAAGTATGAGCTTTGAAGGTAAAGCTATTTTCCCATGTATGTATTTGTGTAAGCGTATATGTATTTGGTGAACGCCAAGCCATATTCTTCTCATGAGGGATACTCTTGTGAGAATATGGACAAACTTTCCTCCTTGTAGGGGGAAAAGGCAACTGGGCCTGGATATTTAACCCCAGTTTAATTTTAAAAAAACATCAACAACTTCTTGGAATGCATTCAAAATTTGTTTTATTATATGAATGTAACTTCAAATTGCTAAAATATTATTTTATGTAAAAAGACTGCACATTAACCATATACAGTGTCTAACAATACTCTCTATACACCCAATTCAATATACATTTTAAGAAACTGACACACAAAACACAGAGGGATTTCGTCCCTTAACACCATTTGAATGCATTTTATTTCAAAATGAAAGCCACTAGCAGTACAACGACAAAACCAATATTGGAAGATTCATACAATCCTAGTGTAATTGCTTCATTAAAACAAAAACAAAGTTGATCCTGAAAACCTTCTGGATCTAATATGCACCAATACTATTTTTTCCACTATGCAAAAAACAGCATAAATATGAAGAATAGATTAGGGCAGCAATTCTGAAACAACTTACTAGTTAGTAATCCCATTAGCTTCCATGGGACTAATTGTGAGCAAGTGCTTTAGGATTGTAGTCTGGATCTGCTCTTATGATGTATCCGACGGCAAACTGTAACAGCCCTCTTTAATATAAGTGGAAATCTGAGCTGCTTGAATACAGACTTCAGTAGTTATGGAAAATGTGTTTGTGGCTTTAGAAGTGTAAAATATGGAATCTCATGAAGATGGTTCATTTTTATCTTACTGTGAACCTGGGAGTGAATCCTAATGAAGGTCACAAATAAGACAGGAAATAGTGAAGGCTGGCAGCTCCTGCTGCATTAACGAACATGAAGGCTTTTTCGAGTGAGATAAAACCCACAAATTCAAAAGGAATATTCAGACTCAACTCAGCTTGACTCATCAAAAATGTTTATTCGCTGGCTTTCAATTAAAAGAGGGTTTAGAACCATTTCAATAGATTTTTCCATCTGAAAATAAGAAACAAGTCCCAGATTAACCTGTTGCTTATACAGTAGGTTCACATTACCATCTGCATTTTCATTATGTCCCCAAAGATTGAAAGCTTGCTATGGTAGTGATTATATTTGAGGTCTGAAGTAAGAGATACATTTTTCAAAAATCCTGCAACATAGCAAAATTTAATGTTTGTATAAATCACTATCCGCATATTTTTGAGCAGAACAGTAATGTACTTGATGAAGGAAACGGAATGTATTATTCTTTTTTTTCTTTACTCCAGATGACTCCCCCCACCCTCTTTGTGGGATTTTTTTTTTAAAAAAAGCAAAACTTCAATCTATTAAGGATGTACTAAAGTAATTTTGTGGCCTCACAACTGATTATTTTGCAGCACAGATGCACTCGTAAGCATGAAATATGGTGATGGCTGGGGAAAAGTTTGATCTTGTCTGAATTTCCTCCATCTGGAGACATTTCACAATTTACACAAAGGCTGATACAACGCTATGGATAGCATGTTGGTTTATGTGTTGGATGGAATGTTATTAAAAACCCATTACCAGTATAACACTAAGAGTAATATGGAGGGAATTTCAGGCTCAAGGACTCAATGCAATAGTCTTAAAATTCAGTAAATGCCCAACTGGAAGGAAGAAAGAAATAATCAGGAATTAGAGAACTTCTCACCAACATATCGGGGAAACTGCTGTGCAGCAGCAGATAGCAAGCATTAAATGGGCTAATCAGAGAAAAATCAGTTTCTGAGATGTTAAAAACATAATGTACAGTACGAATTAAGATGTTATTTTAAGATACCCTTAGAATTCTCATCATGTCCAAAATAATAATGAATTAACAGTGTGGGTCTAATGATAAGAACCAAAACTAGTTTCTACAAGAACACAGTTGGAAAAATGTGCTCAGCTGAGTTATGAACATTTTATCACAGCCTCAGTGCTGCAGTTTTATCATGTCACTTCTGAAAGGGGGATAGCTGAACATATAAAAAAATAAAACCAGAGAACTTGGGGTTATAAATGCAACTGGGGGCATTATTATTTTGGGGTGTTTTTAAACAAGAAGCCCCCATGCCTTTGGGGTGTTTTTAAACAAGAAGCACCCACCGTCCATGTGGGGGAGTGCTTGTGCGAATTTGGTGCATGGGGGTGTGCGCTCCCGTGACGCACACACTGGCCACCTCGTCCACACAAGGGGCACTCTGGAAAAAGCCTTGCATGGGGCAGGTTATTTGAAGCTCTTCCCCACTTTTGAAACCCCACATGATGCCCCTACCCCATGCACCAACTGTGGACCTCCCCCACCCATCTCATTTGAAAACACCCTCTGAGCTATTAGAATGCCTATATTTCTTACAGCATCCACCCTTTACATGCTCTGGTTTTGCATGTGCAGCAGTTGAGACATTTCCTCTATGGCCCTTTTTGCAGAGACACTCTAACACCGATAAAATGGGTGTTACATTTTATTATACATGGTACAGGGCAACACTGCATCCCTGCAACATGGGCCGTTTTCACATAAGATGCCTCCACCCAGTTTTTCTGTGTGGAGATGGGTGGAGGCATCTGTGTAAACACCACTTACAGTGGGTGTAGGTGTGTGCGTGCTCCCATGCAACACCCGTCTCCACCCACTGAGCAATCAGCAGTGGAGTCTGTTGCTCCATGGGTAGGTGATGGGTGGAAATGGGTGTTTATTTATTTATTTATTTATTTTATACATTTTTACCCCGCCCCTCCTGCCACGCAGCTCGGGGCGGCTTCCATCATTAAAATACAATAATAAAATACAATAAAATCAATTTTAAAACAATCATAAATATTTTAAATATTAACAGGGCTAGAAAACAACCAAACCACAAAACAAATAGGTAGGGGACTAAAACCTCCCTACCCACCCTCCCTCCCGAAGGCCTGGGCAAACAGCCAGGTCTTACAGTTTCGCCAAAATGTTAAAAGGCTAGGGGCCAGGCGAGCTTCCTCCGGAAGGGAGTTCCACAGCCGCGGTCCCACTACCGAGAATGCCCTCTCCATCGT
>QEPC01008415.1:350409-398936 GCA_003113815.1 Sphenodon punctatus | reverse complement strand
CTTTCTTTCACCATAAGCTAAGATAGCATTTTCTGTGAATGCATCAGCACTTGTTCCTGCCTCTTTGAGATTTGTGATCTCCTTATTCAGCAGGTGTGCTTTTAAATTTGGGCTACACACAGTATAGAACTGTTCAAGCAATACAGAGTTAATAATTTGTTCCTTAGTGGCATTCCCACCTGAATCTAGCCACTTGACACCATATTGTTTCAAGATATTAGAAACATCAGAATAAGACGTACCCTCTGCCTTCTTGAAGCTGCGTAATTTCTGGTGAAAAGTTTCTGGAGTGATTCTGTATGCTTCAAGAACTGCCTGTTTGAAATCATCAAAAGTCAGTCCTGGAGATTCCTCCATCTTTGTGTTGAAAACTTGTTTTGCCTTCACTGGGAGTTTAGGTAACACTAATTTGAGCCACAGTCCCTTCGGGATCTGTTCTTGCAGAAAAACATGATGTACGGTTGTGAAGTAGTCTTCTATGCCTTGATTTCCCTTGCATTGTAGGATCAATGCAGCGTAGTCTCGAATTCTGCCTTCTGCGTTGTTTCCCTTGTTGCCTAGTGGGGGAAGTTGAGGCATCATTCCTAGGGATGCCTGTGTCTTCAGGAGTTCAATCTGATGCTGTCTCTCCCATTCTCTTTCCCTCTTTCGTTCTTCCTGTTTCATATTTTCCAGTTCAAACTGCATTCTTTGTTCTTTTTCCTTTTCGTCTGCTCTCATTTGCTCTAACTTGAGCTCCTTGTCTATTCTTATTCTGGCCATCTCGAGTTCAGAGTTTGAGCCTTGTCCCCCTGGCTGCTGGTCAGTTGGAGGGGAGTTTTGGGGCTCGTTTGGCAGTGCATTTCCATCTGCATCTGCTGGTTGCAGGTTGGGTGGAGAGGGGCCTGGAGGAGGATTTGCTGCCACCTCCCCATCCCCATCTGTTCCATTCATACTCATTTCAAACTCGTGTATCAGCTGTTTCAGCTGCTGCTTATTTTTTCCTTCCGCTTCGAGACCTTGCTTTCCCTTCTCAGCTCTGACTTTCTCAGGTGATGAAAGTGCTTTGGTAGCCCAATTTTGACACTTTCCCTGGCCCGAAATTCAGATTAAAATAACAAACTTAACACACTGTGTTCAAGGATCTGCTTATTCCACTCTCAGAGCTGATTTCCCAACTCCTGGGGCTTTCAGGCTCTGGACGGGTTTTAGGGGATTTTACTCCACTCAGAGGAGTCCAGTCACCTGGGAATGCTCCTCTACTGTCTACACATTGTTCCACAAGCTGAGCGGTTACCCTACTCATTGGGGCACCACTGTCATGGGTTTGGGGATCCGCACCCCCACTTTACTGGGTTTGAGTGACTCAGTTTCCCTTGTGCACAGTTCTCTTGAATCAGTTTCTCTCACTGGCTAATTCAAGTGTGCCACAGTGAAACTCCTTTGTCACACAAGGGCCTGATCCTTCCAGTTTACAGACTCTTTACTCTCTGGGTTCGCAAGAGCTTGAGGGCCAGTGGGCGAGGGGGACATCTCTCATTTAAATATATTCTCTTGTTCACCTCACACAGAATACGGTCTGGAAGGTCATCAAGTATCATTGTTAAAGATCTCCCAGACAGGAAACAAGGTATTAGGCAGTCACGACCCTCCTATGATATCTCCATCATGACGGTATGATGCAAAGTTCTCCACTAACATTATCACTTGTTCATGGAATGTTGTGGGTTGGAGTAGACACTATCATGATCCCGAATTCCTCGCATTTATCCAAAAATTCTCTGTGATCCTGATACAAGAGTCATGGGCCACAACTCCTTTAGAATTAGAAGGTTTCAGTTCATATTGTCTCCCTGCCATCCATTGGAAAACTAAGGGGCAACCATGCGGGGGTCTAGGATGCTTTGTAGCCCAAAATGCTCCACTTAAGATTCTGGAAGAATTTTCATTATCCCATCAGCTCCTTGGTCTTGTGGCCAAACTAGGACAGCACCTCTTAGTAATCTTGAATATATATATACCACCATGCAATGTCAGTTCCTTTCAGGCCACAATTTTCGATAGATTAGGACAATGTCTGGAGGGATTCAACTATAAATACCCGGAGGCCCTAATAATCATGTCTGGGGACTTCAATGCTATAATGGGTTAGATGATCAGGCCATGGCTCCCTATTCGGATGGTCGGTTATCCAACGCATGGAACCAACTGGCCTCTAGGAAATCAAAAGATCAGGGTATAAATTCCTCAGGGATCAGGTTAGCTGAATTCCTTATCTCCCAGGACCTCTGTATTTTGAATGGCTCAGGATTCAGGGACTTGGGTGGAGAATTCACATTCATTGGGCTGCAAGGCTCTAGCATGGTGGATTATACTCTGGTTACCCCTAGAGTACTCCCCTTTGTTGAAGACTTTGTAGTAGGCCCGCCCATGATAGGAGATCATCTTCCGCTGATGATCAGCTTTAGGCTTCCAAATTTATCCTTACATCATATTTACCCTCAACACGCTCTTAATATCCAAGGGGATACAGAGCAGCTCGAGGTGGTACAGGCCCCACAGTGGAACGAAACAGTGTCCACATCCCTGAAGGGTTATGTGGAGCAGTCTCATGTAGCGCTTCTTTGTTATAGACTTTTATCCCCCAGTTCAAGTCTAGATGTGCTGGATTCGTATATCCAACTAACAGCTGGCTTGAGTGACCATCTGAGGGAACTGGGGTCTTCCCCGGCCCCCTCAAACAACAGAGTTAACCAGCCATGGTTCGACAGAGAATGTCAAGAAATCAGACATAAACTAAAGGAAATATATCATTTTTATAGGAGGAGTGGAGCAGATGTTTTGCCCCCTAATTATGTAGTATACAGGACTCAGTACAGGAAATTAATAGTCAGCAAGAAAAGGGAATTTTGGGATACTCAATGGAATAGGCTTTTGCACGCAGCAAATTCGGGGGACGCCAGATGCTTCTGGCAGATAATTAATGGCTCTATTGGAGGGTCTCAGAGAGCTAAATCCATCACATATATATCACCTGCAGCCTGGATGTCCCATTATGAGAACCTATATAATAGTCCCGATACAAGAGAAAACCGACCTCAGGCTGTTAAAATTACCATCCCAGATGAGGCTCCTTTGTGGCCCCCAGTTCAAGAAGATGAGGTTGAGCCCTTGATAGATTCCTGTAGCAATATTCGTGCCCCAGGTCTGGATCTCATACGAGTCGAACAGCTGAAGGCTCATAAGGCCTGGTGGCTGCCAATCTTGCTGGCTCTTTTCACTGCCATTAACAATACTGGTAAATTTCCAAGTGTCTGGGACGTGGCTGTGGTTATCCCCATCTATAAAAAGGGTAGTAAGTCAGATCCAGCTAATTATTGGCCCATAAGTCTGCTGTCTGTCGTCGCTAAATTGTATGCCAAATACTTACTAGGGAAATTAAGTGAGTGGATGATTCAGACTGAAGTGCTGGCCCCTGAACAGGCTGGCTTTCAGCATGATCACTCCACCATCGAGAAATGCCGCATTCTCTACCATCTGGCAGCAAAGTACAAGGCCTGCAATGGTGCATTGTACGTGGCTTTTCTCGATCTCAGGGCCGCATTTGACTCGGTAGACCGTGACGCCCTTTGGGGTAAGCTGCAGCTTTCCACCATGGATAGGCGGCCATCAACTATGATAAATCAAAGGTCGTAGTTTTTTCTTCCAAGACCAAAATCCAGACCTGGCATATTGAGGGTACCCCCATCCAACAGGTATCTGCCTTTCGCTATCTGTGGCTTTTAGTCCATAGATCATGCAGTTGGCGACATCATGTCGATCGGGCATTAAGAGCTGCACAAGGACCGGCTAAATCTATCATAGGCCTTTTTTACAAGCAGGGAAGAACGCCCGTATTCCATGCTTTGCAGGTCCACTCCAGTAAAATCCGCACTCAACTCCTTTATGGAGCCAAACTGTGGGCTCCTTTTTGCATGAATTGGATAGACAGGATTTTGTTGAAATTCCTGCAGAGGATCTTAGGAGTCCCACGGGGCACTCCTATAGCAGCGATTCAGTTGGAACTGGGACAGAAACCTTGGTCCCAGATAGCTGTTGAAGCGCTTTAAAATTCTGGATTAAAGCAAACTTCAGCCAAGGGTCACAACTGCTGAGGGACCTGAGGGATGATACTTACAGCAGTCATTGGGCTGAGAAGGTAAATCTGCAAGTCAGGCGAATGGGTTTCTCCTTGGAATATCTCCAACATAAACACCCCTCCTCGATTAAAGGTGAAATACTAGGCCGCTCCGAGGATATCGGTCGCCAGTCAGAGATTGGCAGCCTGGACCTGGCTCCCCACATCCGGGACTACCTACGGTGGATCCCAGAGAAGAGCCAGGCAGCAGGCTATATAGATGCCCCCCTCTCAGGAAGGGCAAAGCAGTTGCTTTGCTCTGCAAGAGTAAATGCCCTTCCCTCTTCTGTGTTGGAAGGCAGGTGGTGCGGTATACCTTACATTCACCAATTATGTCCATTTGATAACCTGGAAGTGGAAACGCTAGAACATATCATTTTTCGATGCCATTTATATGATGGCCCGAGACAGGAATTTTTGGGTCCTGTTATTGATCGATACCCAGGTAGAACAGACTATTTTCTCCTTTCTATAAAAATTGATGTGATAAAAAATACTGCTAAGTTCTTAATGAAGGCCGTCCAACTTCGAAAATCATTTGTAGGATATCTCCCTTTGACCTCAGATACAGAAAATGCAGCCTGTGGGTCATTTTAAGATCTGCTGACCCCTAGGTGCATTATCACACGCTGTTTATTCATTTCGCTTAGGGTGTCAAAGAACTCAATATTTATAAATGGAAATGCAGTTCACTCTGAATAAAATCTCAGACCACAAGGGTCTAATAAGGTTGCAAGGATTCGTATAAATTTATGGTAATTCTGTAACTAGTTGACTAATTGCAGTTAGTTTAGTGCAATAGTTATTTTAAAATTAGTATTTGTAATTAGCTCTGTAATCAGCTGATTAAATTAGTATGTCTTGTATAAATTGTATTTTGTATTGGATATTTACATTATTAATACAATTGTATTTTGTATTTTGTTATGCTATGGCTCTGACTATGCAACAAATCTTATCTATCTATCTCATGATAAAACACACATAACAAGCAACCTAACAAAATGTCACGATGACCAGAAGAAAGTGGTGTACTATTAGCAATGGGGAAAGACAATTTGAGGTGCTCAGTGCTGAAATGAATAAAATATTTTGTATTCATGGATCTTATTCCCATTTTGAGATAGCTGTCTGAATAATATCCACAACTGAAATTTATATTTCAGCCTTTGTCCCTTCTCCCTCGCTGCCCCGCGTGCCTGGAACTCCCTCCCTGCCGACATCCGCCTTGCCTCCTCCCTCCGCTCCTTCAAATCCCTCCTCAAGACCCACCTTTTCCATGCTGCCTTTCCCAATGCCCTCTAGTCTTTCCCCTTGCTCTTACTGTCAGCCCTCCTCTGCTGACTGCTGCTACCGACCACCTTGTAACCAAGCCAAGTACACGCACCTGAGACTTCGCATCTGCCTGAATGTTTGTTTGTCTTCTCCCATGTCTCTCCCGCTGTCCCCTCTCCTTGTTTCCCCCTCCTTGTCTTTTAGATTGTAAGTCACAGGCAGGGACCGCATCTGATTGTATGTTCTGTACAGCGCCAGGTTGCAACTGGCGCTTTATAAATGTTTAATAATAATAATAATAATAATAATATATTCAAATATCTAGGTCTTTTGGGTTGTTCAGTTATTTTTTAGTTTGGATATTCAGTGACTTTGGGTATTTTCAGACGTTATGATCCCACGCTCAACGACGGTGAATACCCACATGGTGAGCAAGGGACCGTAACGTCTGTTGGCCTGACAGTTGATTCCCACCAGATGTTCACCCCCGTGAATCACGGGCGGGAATCTCATTGACCATGCAAATGGCCCTCCTGCCTGGACCATGGCCGTTTGCATGGTCAATGAGATTCCTGCCCATGATCAATGGGATCATCATGTCTGTCCCCTGACCACAGCCTGGAATCAGCGGCTGTACCCGCTGCTGATTCTGGACCATGGTCAATGCCCTGGGGCGGGCGGGTGCTGCAGCCACAATGGCCGTGGCTTCCATCCATCTCCCAGGGGGTGGGCAGCCTAGGGAGCGTGGGGTGTGTGGCTGTGCAGCCACACGTTGGCCGCACAGCCCCTCCCCTCCCCCTATTCCCCGCCGGGATCAGCCTGCATGTCTGTTGGCTGTGCCGTTTTGATCTTGGCGGGGGATCAATTGGTGATTCCATGATGGGGCCAATACTGGCCCCGTCACGTCTAAAAATACCCTTTATTTTGACTACTGCATATCAACAATAGGGCTAATAACTAAACAAGTAACTGAACAACCAAAGCAAAATATCCTAAATGGATATCTGATAGAGATGAAACCAAATAGCAGTTATTTTCCATTTCAGTGCATACGTTTCAAAGTGGGTAAGATTGTCAGATATGATTTTCACTGCAGGCAATCGATTCAACTCTAGGTAACAATGCCTTTCTTTAACAGTACATCTTCCATGGGTTTATGCATATATCATATATATATATATATGTGTGTGTGTGTGGTGTGTGTGCATGCGCGTGTGTGTGTGTATGTGTGTACCGTTACAGAAAGGCATTGCTACCTAGTACTGAATTGAATAGCTGTAATGAATATCGTATTTTACAATTTCATCTGCTTTGAACTGTATGCACTGAAATGGAAAATAATGCAAACCACAATTAAGGGGATTAGACTTGCTGAAAATAAAATGACAAATTATAAGAATCTCTGAGGACTGAATTTTCTTTTCTCAAATGATATTGGGACATTAGACCTTAGATTGAAACACAGAGAGCTGCAGTTGCTTCCATATAGGCTTTAAGACATCAGGTCATGAATGCTGCAAACAGGAATGGTGGTATGAACATTTGAATACAGCTTAGATACTTAAAACTTACCATTTATTTTATATAATTAAGGAAAGGAATGCAGTTAGATAATTTCAGTATCTTCAGTGGGTGAGGCATTTTAAAGTAAATACAAGTAATGTACCAAGAAAGTGATCCAAATTTTAACTCCTTCACATCAACTAGGGGTGCAGTCACATGAGCGCTGGGAGGCCCTGATCCCTGTGCCACCACACTTCAGGGCCAGTGCAAGGAGCTAGGCAGACAATCACTTCCCCACCCCTGTCCGGCAGCCAGCTGGCTGGGTTGTTGTTGGAGCTCTAACCTCAGTTGGGGCGGGCTGAGGTGCCAGCACATGAGTGGGTGCCTGGCCCTGGCCCATCTCCCTCCCCCAACCCGACCTTAATCCCACCCTTGGCCATGACATGACTGCACACAAGGTGGCAGGGAAGAAGGGGCCCCAGTACATGGGCAGCTATGCCTTGGGAAGCCTTACCCCTGACATGTTCAAAGAATTTTTCTGAAGATATGTAGAAGCCAGCTGTTTGCTCTACCATGCAGTAGCAGGAACATCTAGCAGCAGGCGAACACAGGATGCACTGCATCATCTGCTCCTGCTGCTCAGACTGGGATAAGACTGCCCAAGGTGTGGTAGCCTCCCCAGGGCATCCCTTCTGGCTGCCCCCTAACAGTCATCCTTTCAGCTGATGGGTGCTTTTGGGACAACTTTTTTCAGATGTGGAAAGTAGGAATGAATGAACTACTTCATGATTTTTTTAAAAGAATATATATTATACATTTTCTAATAAACCTTGGTTTAGAGAACGAAAATCTTACCCTTTTCCCGAGGTTTGAAAAAGTTCAGCTAATTTCCCCACCTAACTCAGTTTTGATTTCTGTCAACATAATCTGGTTCTGAGTAAGTAGTGTGACAAATATCTCTTCCAGCAGAGGAACTGATCCATTATTTATTTTTTGAGTGCCATAGGGTTGTGTATGTGGCATTCAGAACAAAAAAACAGTAAAAGAATTTCTATATTTTTTCCCCTTGCTGGAAAAAAATCTGGTTCTTCTAGCAACACACACACACACACACACACACACACACACAGTCAGGGAATAATAAAAATCTCCCCTCCACCCCAAAAAGGCTTTTCTTATGGAATTTTCATTCCAGTCTTGTAGACTCAAGAGGTTTGTGTAGTTCAAATAAACTCAGATAAGAATCGTAACTTTTTGATGCTTATCTGAACCAACCTTGAACTGTGAACTGCCTGAGGTTTGCCCCGTCACTAGCAGAAAGCTGTTTATCCAAGAACCATGGTCTAAGGAGTAGGATTCAGGTGGGGAAATATCAGTTCAGTGACTGTGCAGAGTCATTTATTTCAAGGTGTAATGCTCACCATATGGCTGCTTTGTTTCCAGTAGATATAATGTGATTGCCCTCTAATGATATCGACACACTAAATGGACATACATCATTTACTGAGCGCTAGTCGTCTGGTTTTTGAGGCTTAGAAGGAGGAGTGGAGGGCAAGCAACCCTATGGATAAATCACTCTTGTTTGGATTAAGGAACAATGGTTTGAAGTCTGACCCGAAGTGTGCAGTGAAATCAATTCAGTGGTTTTAACAAAGTCCCATGTGAGTATTTAATATCCATCTGAAAATTGCTCACACTGATGAAAGTCTGTATAAGGGAGGTCACTAAGAGAGTTGGGTCTCTTGAAGGTTAAGCTCATTGGAGAGAGGTCATAAAGAAACCAATGACAAAGCTGATGGCAATGACCAAGTGGCACTCCTGCTATCAGTCTACAACATTAAGAAAAAGAAAAGAGAGAACATTGTGTCATGCTGGTGGGGGCTTATTCCACATTGCATAAATCAAGGTTCAAGATAATACAGTTCAGAAATGTTCATGTACCAAGATTCATTTGGTGAGAAGAGAGCCATAATGAGGTTATATTCTTACTCTGTCAAAATAATTCAGGACACCTCATAATCAACAATGGGAATAGAGACTTGGAGAGTTTCTCTGTTCCATCCTGCACAAACTCCTTGTCTTCACCTTTAAGACTGTTTTTAGACAAAACGCACAGAGGTCCACCTAACCCCCACCAACCCAAGTGCTCATGTGAAGCTGGCGTGGGACATGTGAGCTCCTGAAATCCATGCACTGCCCACTCATATCCACTGACAGAGCATCTGAGAAAGAGCAGGGATGCTCCGTGCGGGGGCAGGGGACAGGTACCCACACATCCCTAGCCTGAATGGTTGGCAGCCAGCCATTTCAACTGAATGGTTCACTGTTCAGAGGCACTGTGGACAGGGAAACAGGCTTTTCAAGGCAAGGAGATCTGGCCGAGAGTGCCAGATCAACACACCGGATAGACACCGGATTATATTGTATTTTAATGTTCTGGAAGCCGCCCCGAGCTGCATGGCAGGAGGGGCGGGGTAAAAATCTATGAAAATAAATAAAATAATAAATAAGTTTAATTGCTACAGAACCTCAGAAGATCCAGAACCATCACTGTGGTGTATTTGAAATCCTCTGGACTACCCTACTTAATAGCACTTCCCTTTTCTCCTTAAAAACTAGAATTTCTCATTCTTTGTTGGGGGCTGTGGGGGGAGGGTGGCTGTGGGGGGGAAGGGGTGGGGGTATTTTGGGCTGTGGTGGGAGGGTGGCTGTGGGGGAAGGGGTGGGTTTGTTGGGGGCTGTGGGGGGAGGGTGGGGGGCAATCTCCGCACTCACCACCTTGCAGGTGGCTCAGCAGGCAGAAATGGCGCTGACTCCACTGTCTCCAGGGCGCTCAGAAGCCCTGCCGCTTCCTGAATTCTCCATCATCCCAGGCTAGGCGGAGGGGAGGTTTTGTTTTTTTTAAATTGCCCACGTGTCCCCACGGAGCGAGGAGGACACACAGGCAAAATTTTTTTTAAAAAAAAACAGCTTGAAGAGCATGCTGCTGCCTTATTGCTACCCCCCAGTGGCGAATGGGCAACGCAGGGGGAAGCGGCAGCGCCGGGAACTGGAAGGAAGGTGCGTGGGCTTTCAGACTGAGCGGGGAGGAGCGCACACGCGCGCTGCTTCCTACCCAGTCCCCGGACCAAGCTATCTCGCCAGGGCTGTCAGCCCGACCGTCCTGGCGAGATCTTCCATTGTGCCCATTGAGCACAATGGAAGGCTGTAGCCCCTCCCTCCACAGCACGTCCCATACGTGCTGTGGACGGAAGAGTTCAGCCGCCCAAATCGTGTTTTCCATAGGAAAACGCTTTGGGCGGCTGAGCTGCTGAACCTTTTTGTCCCTTCGGGGACCCCTCCCTCTCCCAGCGGAGTGGGTGGGTCCCCAGGGAAAAAGAGTTCAGTGACAGCTACAGCAGCCTCTGCAGAAGCTCAGAGGCTGCTGTAGCTGTCATAAATGGCAGCGTGGTTTTTTTTTTGTTCTTTTTAAAAAACTGTTAAAGCCGCGGTGGTGCCCCTGCAGGGCTTTGGGGGGCACCGTCCATAACTCCCTGCAGGGGGAGCCGTGCCTGCCTTTTATCCAATCTTTCTGAAATTTGTCAGGGATGATATCTTGGGTGAGGGGTACACTGTCCTAATTTCATCTGAATTGCATTTAACGCAAATACATTACAGCTGGAAATGTGTGCACACACCATGAAATCCTGTTATTTGTCACGTTTTCTGTTTTATATGTCGCAACCTTTGGTTATGACATGCAATAAATACATAAAGGAGTCAGACCAGAGGGACCCCACCAGCACAAGGGGCAGCATCGGTGGATTTCAGGACCAGCACCAGGAAGCTGACACCTGTACTGGGGGGATGATTTGGCTCCAGCGCAGCTGGCTATTGCACAGACGGGCCACGTGCATGACCCCTTGGGCACAGCAGGACTTCCATGTCAGCCCCTTCAAAGCCACCGAGCAGCCAAGGTAGCACCGCCGGTGTACGCACCACAGGTGGTGTAAGGGCTGCATGTGCAAGGTCGCTCCCTTGTGCGCGTGCCCTTGTGCATGCGGCCTTAGACACCGGTGGGGCACGGGGGCAGCAACAGAAGCCTAAATGCACTGTTTTCCAGGGGCCAAGCTTTCTGCCAGCCAACCCCGAGAAGGCGTAGGACATAGTTACTCCTACAGGGGCCAAGTCTCCCCCCGGCCATCCCCATGAAGGGGTAGGACATAGTTTCTCCTACAGGGGCCAAGTCTTCCACTGGCCATCCCTGTGAAGGGGTAGGACATAGTTTCTCCTACAGGGGCCAAGTCTTCCGCTGGCCATCCCCATGAAGGGGTAGGATACAGTTACTCCTATACGGGCCAAGTCTTCTGCTGTCCAACCCCGTGAAGGGGTAGGATTAGTCACCCCTATATGGGGTAAACTTTTTGCCAGCACACCCCGCGAAGGGGTAAGAATCAGCTTGCCTACTAGTGGACAAGTTCAATGCTGGTTTACCCAGCACAGGGAATGGTCCTATTAGTCTGTACTTGTTTAAATTTCACTGGCAATTTATGCAAGGTGTTAAGATATAATTGTCTCTCTGGGGACTAATCTTTTTAACAATTCCCTCTGAATGTCAAACCAGGTCTCTCTCTCTCTCCTCACCAATATCCCTGCCTAATTAGGCTTATTTTATACCCGGGGATATAGCTATTTCCCCTGGTTTAGGAGCTATATTTACCAGGATAAGCCTCTTATAGGCACCAGGGGTTTGTTTTACAAGCCTAGTGGTCAAGGCGGTTAATTAAGGCTCTTAGAAAGGGTTAGTTTTTTTTCTTTTTGGCGGCCTCTTTGACATCTTAGAACCCCTATAAGGGCAAGATTATTGACTATTATTCACCTAGGGGACAAAACCGCCTAAAACAAGCCCTGTAAGGGGTTAAGCTCGTAATGACTCGGAAAAGAAGGAGTCAGGGTCCCTCTGAACTGTCTGATCAGAAGCTAAAGGTTAAGCAGATTAAATTAGATGTCTTCTTAGCTGCCCCTGACTCGACTAAAGAAGATGAGTACTATATCTGCTTCTTTTGATCCCTTGTTTATATTTATTAATTATTTATTATTTATTATTTATTTATCAAATTTCTAACCTGCCCTCCTAAAAGAGCTTGGGGCGGCTTACAATAAAAACCAACCACAAATATAAAATAGATCTAAAAACAATTAAAGCATTCCAAAATACAAATATTAAAACAGGGACAGGAATCACGATAAAACAATAAATAGGGTAAGGGGAGATAAAACCCCACTAACCCCCCTCCCCCTTCCCAAAGGCCTGTGAAAACAGCTAGGTTTTACAACTTCACTGGAATGTCAAAAGGCTTAGGGCCAGGCGAGCTTCCTCTGGGAGGAAGTTCCAAAGGCGCAGCGCAGTGACCGAGAATGCCCTCTCCCTTGTGGCCCCCCGCTTAACGCGGGGGACCTCCAAGAAGGCACCCCTGGCAGACCGAAGGAGTTGCTCTGGGCATGGAGGGCAAGGCGGTCCCTGAGGTACGAGGGGCCCAGACCATAAAGCACCTTATAGAACATCCTGCAACCATCCTGAACATCATGCATCCATCTCCTGGCGGAGGTCGTCAACCAAGGCCACCAACGCCATCTCAGTGCCATAGCCGGGACGGAACCCAGATTGAAAAGGGTCCAGGAAACCGATGCTATCTAGATACACCTGGAGCTGGATCGCCACCACCCGCTCAATAACCTTCCCTAAAAAGGGAAGGTTAGAGACAAGTCGATAACTGGCGAGCGCATCCATGTCCAAAGATGGTTTCTTCAGAAGGGGGTGCACCACCACCTCCTTGAGGCAAGGCGACAACCTCCCCTGCTGCAAGGACGCGTTTACTATCATCGCCAGCACCGTCCCCAATGTTTCCCTGGAGGCTTTCACCAGCCAGGACAGGCATGGATCAAGTTCACAACAAGTGGCCCTCACAGACCCCAAGACATCTGCTGCATCAGCAGGCGTCACTTCCTGAAACTCCCCCCACAAAGCTGGACCAGACAGGACTTCCGTCTCCTCGCTCTCTTCCCCTACTGCCCCTAATCCGATGTCGAAGTCGGTCTGAATCCGAGCAATCTTGTCTGCGAAGTAGTTGACAAACTCCTCACAGCGGGCCTGGGACAAATCCCCGTCCAGGCGGAGGGAGGCCGGACTAACCAGCCCTCGAACCACCCGAAACAGCTCCACCAGGCGTGACTTCACAGACGTTATGAGGATGGCAAGGAACTCCTTCCTTGCCATCCTCACAGCCTCAACATAGGACCACAAATGGGCCCTATGGAGAAGACGGTCGGAGTCAGATCGAGTCCAATGCCAGCGTTGCTCTAGCCTCCTGCCTCCACACTTCATACACCACAGCCCCTGAGTAAACCAAGGGGCCCTGCGGTGATGAGACCGAGGCAGAGGGCATCTCGGAGCCACCCTGTCAATGGCCTCCTCCAGCAAGCTGTTCCAATGCTGGACTAGTTCATCCACAGAGTGACCATCCAAGTCCAAGGTTAACTCCCTCAGGAACTCTTGGAACCACTGGGGTTCCATCAGCCTCCGAGGGCAGACCATCCTAACTGGTCCTTTTCCCTTCTGCCCTAGAAGATTGGCCTGAAGGAGATAATTGTCCGTCCATGACAAGGGCACTGCTGTAACCTCCCCCACAACTGGACCCCCCACCTCCCCATGTTGGTTGGGTAGTCACCTCCTGGGGCAAATCCATGGTTGCCATGGCGGCCATGAATTCTCGCTCTGCCCCGACAAGGCCGGCATCGGCGTGGATGTTGAAGTCCCCCAGAACCAAGGTCCTAGAGGAGCCCAATGCCACCTCCGAGGCCAGCTCTGCTAGAGCGGTGAGGGATGCCACCGGACAGGAAGGGACCCGGTATACCAACAGCACCCCTAGATTGCCCCCAGCCAAATCGAACACCACATGAAGGGCCTCAATACCCATAATCTCCTGAACTGGATACCTCCTAACAGGCCATTCCTCTCTAAAAATAATTGCTACAACACCTCCCCGGCCATCTGTGCAGGGCTGGTGCTGCACGACATGCCCAGCTGGAACGAACTCGGCCAAAGTTGGACTGGCCAGCTCATCCAGCCAGGTCTCCGTAATGCATGCGAGGTGCACGGCCCCATCTGAGATTAAATCCCGGATAAATTGGGCCTTGAAAGAGGTGGCCATGTTTGGGGACCCACTGGGAGGAAGTGGAGACCCCACACCCTGCCCTGGTGAAAATGAGGGCCTCTGTTGGGGACCCCAGAAATAGAATAAAATAACAGGACCCAGAGTCAGGGCATCACTGACTCTGCTGGCTTTACACCAGCAGAGAATGTAGTTGAAACCACATTACGTACTGCTCAAAACAGTCTAGAACCAAAAAGAATCTGTCTCTTTGCCTCTATTGGAACTTGACATCCTTTCTATTTAGCTTCGTAGAGGCATCTGAAAATTTACAGATATATAGTAGCCGCCTGGATAATATCCACAACTGAAATGGATATTCAAATATCCAGATTTTTGTTTGTTCAGTTATCTTTTGGTTTGGATATTCATCAACTTCACATTTTGCCTACTGCATATGAGCAATAGAGCTAATAGTACTGGAATAACCAAATAACTAAAGAAGTAACTGAACCAACCAACCAAAATATCCTAAATGAATAGGATAGAGATGAAACCAAATAGCAGTTATTTTCCATTTTGGTGGATACAATTCAAATTGGGTGAAATTGTCATTATATTTTATATATCCAAGTAAACTGTGGCCTAGTTTTGGACATTAGTAAGGAATTTATGTTTTGGAGTGAACACTGGCTGTTTCACACAAGCTATGATTTTTGGATCAGATTTTGATTCCACTTGTTCCAACATTTGGATTAAGGTCAGTTTGGGGTTTGAAATTGGACTCTCACAGAAAAGAACCATTTGAAAAATGCATAGTATCATAAAAGTTAGAGATAGAAAAAGATCCATTCTATCTTTGAGTCTATGGGTGTTTTTAGACAAGCACCACCCCACTCATTACTCCCCCCCATCATGCATGTTTCTGGGCCTCATTGGTGCCCTATGCAGCCCTTTAACATGCATAAAGGGTGGAGGGGGTAAGAGATGAGGAGGCACTTATCTACAAACACTCTATGGGTAATTTCAGATGTTACGAGACCATGATCAACCCCAGTGAATCCCGTAACATCTGTTTGCTTTGGTGGCCGTGACTTCTGTAACATCTGTTTGCTCCCCGCCAGATGTTCACCACAGTGAATATCTTGCAGGGATCAAAATGACCATGGTTCTGGATGTCCGGCCGCCCGGAGGTCCAGAATCGTGGTTAGATTGCCCACAATCTGGGATGGGCCAAAAGTAACATCTGTTACATTTGGCCCATTCTGGATCATGGTCCCGACCACAGGATGGGATCAGGCTCAGCGGCCGAATTGGCCACTGCGCCAGCCCGTCTCCCAGAGGGTGGGCAGCCGGAGAGGCGCGGGGGGGTGCTGTGCGACCGCACATCGCACCGCACAGCCCCACCCTCCCCAATTCTACACACTGATCAGGCCCTGTCTCTTATACACATCTAGATGTGTATAAGAGACAGCCCTAGATCTTACTAGCTAGCTGCCACCAGCATGATGGCCAGTCATGTTGAAGGTCAGAGAGAGAAGAAAGGAATGGAGAAAGGTCAGAAAGAAGGAGGAAGTCCAGTAGGAGGTTCCTGGGCACATCCCACCTGAGAGGGGGAAGGGGGGGCTTAGAAGCATAGATCAGAAAGGTTAAAGTGACAGACACACTAACTCATTATCTATACTCCCAATGCCCCTAGTGGTCATTAGGGTTTGTTGGTGCAAAAGGTTGATGTCATCTGGAGCTGTTTCTCCAACACCCCTTCTTATCGCCTGTCGCACCGGCTCACGACTCCCATAGCATCTGGACTCACGTAGCATCTGGAATCGATCCCTTGGTAGTGGCTTGGTCAGTCCATCTGCCACCATTTCTTCAGTTGGGCAATACTTCAACTCAATTAGTCATTCTTCCTGTGCATCTCGAACATAGTGATACTTTATGTCAATGTGGTTCGTTCGAGACTTGGCCTTTTCCATTTGTGAGAGCTTAATGCAACTCTGGTTGTCCTCAAACATCATGGTAGGCCTTGGCTCTTCAATTCCAAAGTCCAACATCAGCTTGTGTATCCACACAACTTCCCTGCATGCTTCATTAGCTGATATGTATTCTGCATCTTTTGATGAGAGTGTAACAAGTGACTGCTTCCTGCTAGTCCAACCTATGGCTCCATCTCCATAGAGAAACAGGTGTCCACTGGTGGACTTGTGATCAGCTATGTCTTCAGCCCAATCTGCATCCATGTATCCCACCAGTCTAGGATTGCTACTTACTGGAATCTTCAATGCGTAGTGCGTGGTATCCTTCAGGTATCTCCCCAGTGTCTTGACTGCGGTCCAGTCATTCTTGGTTGGAGCACTTACTTTCCTGCTTAAGATTCCCACTGCTGTGGCAATATCTGGCCTTGTCACTGTGGCTATGTACAAAAGCTTACAGGGGCTCATCATCTTCCTTTTGTTTCAGGAAATTGACATCCATTGGTGTACTGACCTCATTGGCATCTGTCAGTCCCAGACATTCCAAAAGATCCTTGACCTTTGCTTTCTCTTTCATAAGTTAACTTCCATCCTCTTCCCTTTCTATTTGAATGCTAAGGTAGTGTGAGATGCTTCCAAGTTCCTTTACTTCTACTTCCTTGTTTAGGTGCTCAACAATCTCGTGACTGTCTTGCTCCTGTTCATAACAGATGATCAGATCATCAACATAAATCAGGATATAAGTCCATTTATTGTCTCTGAATCTTGAGTACAGGCAGGGCCCAGTTTGTCCTTGTGTGAACCCTTCCTTAAGCAGTAGTTGATTCAGTTTCTCATTCCATACTCTAGCTGCCTGCTTCAAGCCATAAATGCTCTTCTGGAGCTTGCATACGAGCTTCTCCCTTCCAGGTTCCTCAAAGCCTGGTGGCTGCTGCATGTAGATGTCTTCCTCAAGTTCTCCATTCAGAAATGTAGTTTTGACATCTAAATGGTCAACATGCATCTTTCTGGAAGCTGCTATGCTAAGTAGTGTTTTGATGGAAGTGTGCTTCACGACTGGTGCAAATGTTTCATCATAGTCTTCTCCATATATTTGGGAG
Organism: Sphenodon punctatus; assembly: GCA_003113815.1. Lineage (NCBI taxonomy): Eukaryota > Metazoa > Chordata > Lepidosauria > Sphenodontia > Sphenodontidae > Sphenodon > Sphenodon punctatus. The sequence continues at coordinate 381,799 of QEPC01008415.1, read as the reverse complement.
TATCCTTTGGCTACTAGTCTCGCTTTGTAGCACTGTACATCCCCTTCTGCATCCTGTTTGACTTTGAAGACCCATTTGCAACCTACAGGTTTTCTTTCAGCAGGTAGTTCCATAAGCGTCCAAGTTTTGTTCTTGTGTAAAGATTCACTCTCTTCATTTGCTGCTTTCCTCCATTTTTCAGCTTCATGGGTTGGCATCCTTTCAACATCTTTCCATGTGCTGGATTCTTGCATTCTTGTAGTGAGGTAGGAGTATCTCAAGGGTGGAACTCCTTTGTTGGACCTCTGTGAGCGCCTGGGTTCTGGCTCAGCTTCTGTGACCCCTTCTGAATCTGCTTCTGGTTCTGGCTCACAGATTGGCATGCAGTGCCTGAGGGTCTGCTCACTTGGTTCCTCTTTCATCTGGATCCTTGATTCCAGGTCTGGTAATTCACATTTGGTTGGCTTTTGTGTTTCATCAAAGTACACAACATTGCACATTTCAGTATTACCAGTTACAACATCAAGAATTCTGTATCCTTTTCCTCCTAATACATATCCACACAAAACTCCTTTTTTGCTTCTGCAATTCAATTTGTTTCTCTTTGCCTTTGGTACATATGCATACAAATCACAACCAAATACTCTGATATGGTTTAGGCTAGGCTTGTGTCCAAACCACAGTTCAAATGGAGTCTTCTCTATGGCTTTGGTTGGCAATCTGTTCTGCAGATAGTTGGCAGTTATTACTGCTTCTCCCCAGAATTTGCTTTGCAAACCTGCATCTTGTAACATGCATCTGTCAATCTCCAGTAGAGATCTATTTTTCCTTTCTGCAACACCATTCTGCTCAGGAAAATATGGGACTGTAGTCTTATGTTCAATTCCCTGTTCTCTCAGAAAGGCTTTCATGTCATTTGAGATGTATTCACCTCCATTGTCTGACCTTAGTCTCAGAGGATTTCTTCCAAACTTGTTGCTGACCGATGCAACATATTCTTTAAACTTCTCAAATACTTGGCTTCTCTCTCAAGGTGTAAACATAGGCAAATCTTGAGAAATCAACAATAAATGAAACTATGGGTGATTTCAGACGTTACATTGGAAGCATTCACCCCGGCTGAACCACAGTCAAACGCGGCCCGCATTTGACTGTGGTGCATGTCTGTTGGCTCTCCGCCAGATGTGCACCACAGTCAAATGTGGGCCACATTTGCATTCAACACACTTCTGGACCCCCAGATGCGAGGAGGTTGAGAAGTGTGGTGAATGGCCACCACGGCCGTGGTGAACGGAAAGTAACATCTGGTTACTTACCATTCACCGTGGTCAATAGGATTCCACCTCGCCAATGGTTGCAACAGCAGCTGGATTGGCCTCTTCCACCACCCGTCGGGAGGGGGGAGGGCCGCCGAGGACTGCTGGGGGCAGGGCTGAGTGGCAGCATGCTGCACCACACGGCCCCACCCCCTCTCGGGGTGTGTGCCCCTTTAGACGCTACGGCTGGGCACTTTCACCATGGGCCATGGGGTGGTTTGGACCAAGGCCAGGGGAGAAGGGTGGAATGTCTGCTGGCTCTCCCCTTCTCCCCTGGCAGTGGTCCGAACCACCCCACGGCCCGTGGTGAAAGCGCCCGTCCATAACATCTGAAATCACCCTCAGTAAAGATTTCCTCCAAAAATCCTTTCCAGAGGACCTGAAACATCACTGTGAATCAACTCTAGAGGGAGCTGAGCACTTTCTTCTCAAGCTTGTAAAATGTTGGCTTCACACATTTTGCAGTGACACAACACACACATCTGCTTGTAGCCTCTTTACATGACTGCCCCTTAAAGTCTTTAATTAATTCCCCTTTTTCAAGCTGGCTAATTACATTAATATCATGGTGCCCGAGCCATCGGTGCAAAATCATACCACACAATCTATGGGTGCACTTGCAGCTGCTGCTAAATTTGCTTGCTCATTTACACAAACCACATCAAAGAGTCCACTGTCTCTTAGAGATCCAGACATTATTAAATTGCCTTCTTTTGTGACATAGCAATGTTCATCCATGAAGTCAAACTTGCATCCTTTCTTAACTCCATACTTTACAGAGATTAAGTTATTCTTTAATGAAGGAACATAGAGAGCATCTTCTATGATCACTGTCACAGTTTCTCCAGCAGGGAGTTTGCAAAAGATTTTAGCAGTTCCTTTTCCTTTTGAGCATATTTCTCTCCCTCTGCAAAGGAAATAGGAACTGAGTAGCCCATATCAATTTCTGAGAATAATTCTACATCCTTTAAGAGATTTTCCCCTCCCCCACCCAGAAGCAGCTGGGGCTTTAAAGCCCAGCGGCCGGTGGCTCCCAGCCAGGACTCCACCTTCCACTTACCATGCCTGCCTGCGCTGTTGTCATCTGGTACCGGCAAGGAGGGGGTGTGCTGCTGCTGCTGTAACTTGGACTCCACTGTTCCGCTCTGTCCCACCTGTGTGGGGAAGAAAAAAAGACATCTGTGAGTGCCAGGGGGGTAGGGGGGAACATAGAAGCTGGTAGTGAGGGCCGGCTTGTCCCCTCCCCCACCCGGTAGCAGCTGGGGCTTTAAAGCCCAGTGGCCGGTGGCTCTCTCTGGAGGCTGCGAGCTGCAGGCCATGAGCCACAGGCCCTGAGCCAAAGGGTGTGGCCAAAGGGCGTGGCACTTTGGGGCACTTTGGGGCTGCAGGGGTTGCAGGGGATATTTTTTAGTGGGGGTCTTTGGTGCAGGGCTAGGGAAGAGGGGTGGTGGTGTAGGAGGGGTGGTTAGAGGGAGGGGGTGGGAGGGTCCCAGTGACTGACCCTGGTGGCAGCAGGGGAAGGACTGGGGGGAGTACTGGTGGGGAGGGGGAGGAGCCCATACCCAGTGAGAGGGGGGAGTCGGGCAGGGGGGATATGGCCCCTACTGGCCCCTGATGGCAGCAGGAGGACCAGAGGGGGTAGGGAGGTTGTAGGGGTTGTGGGGGAAGTCTACAGGGTGAGCATCTGGGTTTGGGGGGCCAGGGTGTGGCAGACGGGGTGGTGGAGGTGGCTATAGGGGTAGTTCTGGGGCATGGATGGTATGGCCCACGGGGGTGGATTGCTTAATGCTTGCGCCCCTAGGGGACCAAAGTGCCCGAGGGAGGTGCAGATTGCTACCCCCCACTGGGGGTGGGGGAGGAGCTGGGTCCAAGGTCCACTCGTGGGGGGTTGCTGTTGCTGAATGTGAGGTCCGTGGTCAACAAGACCCCAATTATCCAGGACATAAACTTGGATGGGACCATGGACCTCGCATGTATTACCGACACCTGGCTGGACAAGCTGGCCGGTCCAACTTTGGCTGACCTTGTTCCAGCTGGGTATGCCGTGCAGCATCCGCCTCGCACGGCTGGTTGGGGAGGTAGTGTAGCAATTATTTTTAGAGAGGACTGGCCTGTTAGTAGGTATCCAATTCAGGAGATTGCAGGTATTGAGGCCCTTCATGTGGTGTTTGATTTGGCTGGGGGCAATCTAGGGGTGCTGCTGGTATACCAGACTCCTTCTTGTCCAGCGGCATCCCTGATCGCTCTAGCAGAGTTGGCCTTGGAGGTGGTGTTGGGCTCTTCTAGGACTTTGGTCCTGGGGGACGCCGATGCCAGCCTTGTTGGGGCAGAGCGAGAATTCATGGCCACCATGGAAACCATAGATTTGTCCCAGGAGGTTATCTGTTGGACTCACATGGGGGGGCATACCCTCGACTTGATCTTCAGCTCTTCAGTTGTTTCAGGTGTTGTGGGGGCTGGTTAGTCCGGCCTCACTCCACCTGGATGGAGACTTGTCCCAGGCCCGCTGTGAGGAATTTTTCACCTCCTTTGCAGACAAGATCGCTCAGATTCAGAGCAACTTTTCCACGGGATTAGGGGCAGTAGGTAGAGAGTGCGAGGTGATGGAGGCCCCGTCTGGTCCACATTTGTGAGGGGAGTTTCAGGAAGTGACAGGCTGATGTGGCAGATATCACAGGATCTGTGAGGGCCACTTGCGAACTTGATCCACACCCATCCTGGCTGCTGAAAGCCTCCAAGGAGACATTGGGGACAGTGTTGGCAAGGGTAGTGAACACATCCTTGCAGCAGGGGAGGTTTTCGCCCAGTCTCAAGGAGGCTGTGGTGTGCCCCCTGCTGAAGAAACCATATTTAGATGTGGATGCGCTCGCCAGTTACCGACCTGTCTCTAACCTTCCCTTTTTAGGTAATGTTATTGAGCAGGCAGTGGCAATCCAGCTCCAGGTGCATCTTGATGTCATCAGTTTCCTAGACCCATTTCAATCTGGGTTCCAGCCTGGCTACGGCACCAAGACAGCGTTGGTGGCCTTGGTCGATGATCTCCGCCGGGAGGTGGATGCAGGATGTTCAACATTTCTCATCCTGCTAGATCTCTCAGCTGCTTTTGATACCATGGACCATGGGCTGCTGTTGAGATGGCTGCATGATCTGGGGGGTCTGGATGGGACTGTTCTTGAATGGTTCCGTTCATTCCTCTCAGGGAGAAGCCAGCGGGTAGTGCTGGGGGATGAGACATCTTGCACCCATGCTTTATCATGCGGCATTCCGCAGGGTTCTATTCTGTCTCCGTTATTGTTTAACATTTATATGCAGCCCTTGGGGGAGGCCGTGAGAGGGTTTGGGGTGAGATGTCACCAATATGCTGATGATACTCAACTGTACCTCTCTTTTTCAACAGACCCAGACCCTGCTATCTCGGTGCTATCCCAGTGTCTGGAGGCGATGGCGGAATGGATGTGGCAGAGCAGACTGAAGCTCAACCCCGATAAGACGGAGGTGATGGTGGTGGGGAGAGCGAGGGAGGTGTCGGCCCCACTTCTTGGGTGGGTTCACCCTCCTGTAACTCAACAGTTCCAGAGTCTGGGGGTGGTGCTGGATGCAGATCTCCATCTGGAGTGGCAGGTGGAGGCAGTTGCAAAGGCTGCCTTTCTCCTGTTGTATCTGGTACAGAGGCTGTGTCCATTCATCTCCAGCCTGGACCTGGCCTCCCTCATCCATGCCTTTGTCACCTCGAGGCTGGACTACTGCAACGCGCTCTACGTGGGGCTTCCCTTGTGCCTGTTTCGGAGGCTGCAGCTTGTGCAGAATGTGGCGGCCCGCCTCCTTTTGGGGATGGGTCATCAGGAGCACATAACACTTTGCTCCAGGCTCTGCACTGGCTGCCAATAGTGTGCCGAGCTAGTTTCAAGGTGTTGGTATTGATCTACAAAGCCCTTCATGGTCTGGGCCCCTCATACCTCAGGGACCGCCTCACCCTCTGCGCCGCGGAGTGGCTCCTTCGCTCTGCCGGGAGTGACCTCTTGGAGGTCCCCCGTGTTAAGTGGGGGGCCACAATGGAGAGGGCATTCTCGGTGGCTGGGCCACATCTTTGGAACTCTCTTCTGGAGGTGGACCACCTGGCTCCAAGCCGTTTGACATTTCAGCGATGATGCAAAACCTGGCTGTTTACCAAGGCCTTTGGGGAGGGGGTGGGTGGGTTAATGGTTTATCTCCCCTACCCTAATTGTTTATTTGGTTTAAAATATCCCAGACCCTGTTCTAATATTTAATATTTGATATTGTATTTGATGTGTTTTAAATTGTTTTATATATTGTATGTGTTTTATTGCTGGAAGCTGCCCCGAGCTGTTCTCAGGAGGGGCGGGGTATAAACTGAACAAATAAATAAATAAATAAATAAATAAATGATTCACGGCATGACCACCTGGTGTAACACTGACCAGACATGACGTTGACATGCTCAACCACGGGGAATTCCCTGTGGTTGAACATGCCAATGTCACATCTGGCCGCTGACTATGATGCAGAATCGGCGGCCGTGCTTGCCGCTGATTCCGGGGTGTGGTCAATTTCCCAGAGGTGGGTGGGTGCTGTGGCCGTATTGACCACAGCACCCTCCTGTCTCCGGGAGGGCATGCTGCTGAGGGAGCATGGGGAGTGGGACTGCAGCTGCATGTTCGACCATGCAGCCTTGCACCACCACCCCCAGATTCCCCACTGGAATCGGCCAACACATCTGTTGGCCATGACATGTTGGCCCCCGTGTGGAATCTGCTCTGTGTTTCCATGATGAGGCGAATTGAGCCCCGTCACGTCTGAAAATAAGCAATGTCTCTCACTATCACAGATAAAGCACCTCTTCTTGTCCCCTTTCTTTGAGCTAAAAGCTGCAATCTGGTCTGTAGAAGTTTGCTTTGTCTCTCTGATAAAATGCTATTGAGCCTACTGGAGAGATATTTTAAGTCAATTGTTGCATCAGATACTTCAATTGCAATTTTTAAAGGTTTATACGAAGGAGGCAAAGAATTCAAAATGAATCCCACAATTCCATTTTCTCCAACATATATTCCTGAATCTTTCAACCTTTTTGCAATAGACTGTATTTGGCTTACATTCTCTGTGGAATATGCATTCCCTTTTAACCACATATTACGGAGGCTTTGAATGATAAAAATTGCTTCACTGGAACTTTTACAGTTATAAAGTTCTTCCAGCTTCTTCCAGACTTCACTGGCCAATTCAACAACCTCAAAATGAACAAACAGCTTTGGACTTACATGCATCCCAAGGAATCCAAGGGCTTTGTCGTTCTGTTTGTCCCAAAGGTCTAGATCAGCTCCTGAAGCTGTAGGCCTCTGTGTTATCAGCACATTGTAAAGACCTTGACTCTTCAAGCAAGACTTCATAAGGAAATACCAATCCTTCAAATTCGCTCCTTCCAACTTTGGAATGTTGAGGCTGCCTTGGGCTGTCTCCATTCTGTTTCCTTTCATTTAAAAAAAAATTATTTTTTTTTTTAAAAAAAGCTGTTCCTTTCTCTTCTGAGTTTCTCTTATGAGATTCAATTTGATTTCCAAAAAATCTGTTAGGATTTTTGGGAGGATGCTGGGCCTATAACCCTATGTTGGAATTTTATTAGTGGTCAAAAAACAACAAAAACTAAGTTTCACTGCCTACTGTGACTGGATCTGTTAGGGCTCTGGCTAGGCATCAGCAGAGTTTACACACAACAAATGAAAATAGCTCAAATTCTCAGTAACAACAGCTTAGAAGTAATCAACACCTTGGAGATTGTTTCTAGATTAAAATAATCTACTTTATTGAGAAATACATTGTGATAGGAAAGGCCTATCTCTAGATCTTACTAGTTAGTTGCCACCAGCATGGTGGCCAGTCATGTTGAAGGTCAGAGAGAGAAGAGAGGAATGGAGAAAGGTCAGGAAGAATGGGGAAGTCCAGTAGGAGCTTTCTGGGCACATCCCTCCTGAGAGGGGGAAGGGGGGGCTTAGAAGCATAGATCAGAAAGGTTAAAGTGACAGACACACTAACTCACTATCTCTACTCCCAATGCCCCTAGTGGTCATTAGGGTTTGTTGGTGCAAAAGATTGATGTCATCTGGAGCTGTTTGTCCAACAGATCCCATGCAGGAGCTGCACGGATCTTACAGGGATCCCACACAGATCCCGCTTGGGATTGTGGCTAATAATAATAATAATAATAATAATAATAATAATTTTCACTTTGCGTCAGTTATTTTTGAAACCGTTTTTTTCAGTGGCACATTGATGTTGTCAGAGGGAAAGATGGACAGTAGGGTAAATGTAGAGAACAGTGGACCTTTACACCTGTGGAGGCTTCTTGGAATTGTTGGTGTTTTAATGGTGTGTAGCAGATTCATAAATTGCTCCATGATGGTGCCCAAGGTTGGCCAGGGTGAATTACTGCATTATATAAAATCTGGGGGAGCAGGCTAGTCAGAGGCAAGTATCCATGTCTTTTAGGACTGACTGGGTAGTGAATCACAATTGGGGTAGATTGGCCCCAACTATATTGGGGTGGGGAGCTGCTAACCAGCTAAGAACAACAACTAGCTATTAGAGCTGAGCTGAAGTTCACCCTGGGAGAACTACCATAGAAGGTGCCTAGAGTTATGGGAGCCTTGATTCACCATTGTTAGCTGGTCAAGGCCAGAATAGAGCACTCAGGAACTCAGAGTAGGAGGAGAGCCAGTGGGATTGTAGCCCTGTGTTCTCAAGGCTGGATACAAAGCATTGAAGGGAGAGCCAAGGAGGCTAAGCCAGAGTCCTGGGCTGGGAAGGTGCCATGATAGAGGCCAAATAAGAAGCCTGTGATGCAACTGTATGAAAGAAGGTTGTGGAGACCACTGTAAGCCATAGCATTGTGATGAGACTGTGAGTGTTTTCAAATCGACAGAATCCCTGGGTGGCTCATCTATCTACATGTGGTCACCAGAGTTGCAGGTGGAACAGAGGCAGAGCAGACTGTGCTGATCCAGGGAAGTGCCACTGGCAGCAGAACTCCTGAACATTCTGGAGCACCAGCAGCAGAGCAGGTTAGCCAAACGTGGAGCACTTGCTCAAGGCAGAGCAGCAGTCTATCTGATGCATTGATTGATACTTCTGCACCGCCTCCAGCCAGCCATTGCCACGGGGAACACCATGGTGTTATGCATGCTCTAGTCCACAACTCTGTGGTGTGGAGGGGTGCCGCATGGGCAGAATGTAGGCTGGGGAACCTGCTGGGTCTATTTAAATGTGGCCCAGGTGGGTCTGGACATGGGCGGACATGGGGGTGCACCTCTGGAGCAGTGAGTCTAACAGACATAAATCCAGTGAGTCTAACAGACATAGATTTGTCATAGCCTTGTGAAAAAGGTGAGTGTAGCAGGATATGAGGTCTGCAAAAACTTACAGTAGAAACGTAGCCGCTTGCATTGAGACTGGAATTTTTTTAAAGGACTCCAAGTAGGGGTGGGACATCAGGGCGAATACTGGGTCCTGGAACTTCCGGAAGTTCCCCAGAAGGCCTAGTAGCGTGCTGAAGCTGGCAGCCACAGCCAGTGCAGAAGCCTTCGGATCGCCGCCGCCCAGAGCTCAAGGTAGGTGATCCCTGGGTGGGGAGGTAGGGTGATCCCTGAGGTGGGGGGGTTTAAACCACCCCCACCCCAGGGATAAGTACAGTACTGGTACTACTTACCTGCTGCTGGTGCTGGCTCTAGGTCACCAGCGGCGGCCCGGAGCCCGCGCTAGGGACTTAGGGGAAATTTGTATTTTTTTTAAAATCCAGGCTGGGTAGGGTGGGGGGGGTGCCCCCCCTTCCACCCGCGCAGCCTAGACTCGAGGAGGTAAAGTGTTTGGGTTTGGGGGGGGAGGGGTTTACATTGCGGCCATTCATTTGAATGGCCGCAATGTAAAAAAATCCGGCACGGGGGGATCCGGTACTGGACCCAATATACCGGAATAATCTGATACTGCTGGTACACCAAAATATCGGCAGAATCGGATACCGCACATAACCTAATAGATGTGATGTGGACACATGGGAACAAATTATCCCGCATTTGCCCACATGACAGGGTCCACATTCTCTGAGATTCCACCATGAGTGGGGGATAGAGGTATGCACCAGGGACCCATGTCATTTTCAGTTTTGTTTTTTAAATCTTTTCTTTTCATTTTCATAATTAAAATGTTTTCAATTTTGCTTTCATTTTCAATTTTCATTGGTTTCAATGGAAAACACATTTTTGGCTGTAACATTTTTGTTTTTCATTATATTTGGGTGAAACTTGGAAAACTTGTACCTCCAACAGAAGGAAATAAACATACCACTTCAAGAAAGGTTGGATAAAGGAATTTGATTTTGTAAGCAGTTGAATTGTCTTATTTTACAATAATCTGCATATACATTCATGGATGTAACAGCTTTGTCTTCTACATAATGTAAATGGAACTTGACATGTATATACCCCTCCCCATTTTTACTATATGTGCCAACTTTCCAAAGGATTGGATAAACGGTCCTGGTGACATAAGCAATTCACTTATAAATGTATGTCTGACTGTAACAACTTTGTAGTCCAACTAGTGTGCACGAAAATTGTCAGAGCTGTATCTCATACCTTCAGGATAATCTCTGACAAATATAAGAAATATGTGATCAACAATCTAAATATTATAAGCCTTCAAAGCATATGCAAAGAATGAGCCTATGCCAGGGGTTTGCTTACGTGTCACTGTGGTATAAGTTCGGTTTGTGATGCCAATTGACCAGCAGAAATGTCAACCAAATATCTTCATTCTGTGCTGTGACCAATCCAATTTCTCTCCCCCATATGTTACTGGGGGTAATTTCAGACGTTACGCAATCATGGTTAGCCACGGACAATCCCCTGTGGTGGTGGATGGTCGCTTAATGTGTTTTCTCACTACCAGATGTTCACCACAGTGAACCACCGGCAGTGAGCAAATTAGCCATGCTTTTGAGGATGGTCTGGGCACCATCTCCAAAAGTGTGGTTAATTGAACCATGGCCCGGAATCAGCGGCCGGTAATGTCTGTTACCACCACCGATTCTGGGCCATGGTTCAGACCCTGGGATGGAATCGGGTGCAGCAGCCAGATTGGTCGCTGCACCTGCCTGTCTCCCGGAGGGTGGGTGTCCTGGGGAGCATGGGGGGTGGGGCTGTATGGCTGTACGTTGCACAGTGCAGCCCCAACCCCTCCCCGATTCCCCGCTGGAATCAGTCGGCTTGTCTGTTGCTGGGCTGCTCTGATTCTGGTGGGGAATCAAAAGGTGATTCCATGACAAAGCCAATAGGTGCCCCGCCATGTCTGAAATCACCCAGGGATGTTGGAAGCATCTGTTTAGTAAAGAGCCAATAGAGATTTTCTTATGTCCTCTGTCACAGTGCTACAGGATGTGATTGTGATGATAATTGACCAGTCTGGATGTGTAAACAATGGGTATTTTCAGATGTTACGAGATCACGCTCAACCACAGTGAACCACGCTCAACTCTGCGGCGGGGCCAAAGAGCCCTGAACATCTGTTTGGTGGGCGCCAGATGTTCACCATGCTCAATACCCACATGAGGTCAATTTAAACCACACTTCCCAGGCTCCCCACACCAATTCCCGTGGATGCATGGTCAATGAGATCCCCGCCCGGGATCAACCAAACATAATGTCTGGATGCCAAACACGGCCCGGGATCAAATGAAATGATCCCCAGGTATGGGCAATGCACGTAACGGCGCTGCCAGGCAACCTGCATCAACACACTCACCAGAGGGAGATTTAAAGGGAAAAAAGCAGCTGGCAACCATGGCGGGATGGAGCGAGGAGGGAGGAGGAGGAAGAGAGTGGTGGCGGAGGAGAGAGCGAGGGGCAAGGAGGAGGAGGAGGTGGAGGCGGGGGAGGCAGGGGCACAGGTGGTGGTGGAGGGGGTGTTAGCACGGGGGGGGGGGGGGGAGCCGGGGGTCACGCTGAACATGGAGGTGGTGGTAGGGGGAGAACACCAGCAGCAGCCAGCACAGGACACCCTGGGGACAGCAGCTGGGCTGGTGCCAGAGGAGGCACCCCAGAAAAGGGTAAGGGGGAGCAAGGGGAACGGGGCAAAGGGGGGCCAAAGGGGGACAAGGGGCACGGGCAGCCACCCCTGGGTGGGGGGGTGCTCTGCAAGGCCGAGCCAACCTCCAACCAACGGTAATCCCCCCCAACCCCCTGTCTCCCGCAGACACGGAAAACGGCCTGGGTGGGCGACCCCCTGGAGCACACCGCACCAGCCTGGCCACAGGTGCAGCAGGAAGGGCTGGAGGAGGAGGAGGAGGGAGAAGAGCCACCCGGGAGAGGATGGAGGAAGGCATACCACTAAGGGGGGCAGTGGGGACACCAGGAGACAAAGGACTTTATTTGGATCTGGGGGACCCTCGAGTACCAAGTGGAGCTCGCGATCAACCAGCGCAATGAGCAGGTGTACAAGGACATCATTTGGGACATGGAGGAGGCGGGGCACCCCCGGACAGTGGCCCAGTGCCGCTCAAAGGTGAAAGAGCTGAGGACGGGGTACAAGGCGATCCGGGACAACAACCGGAGGTCTGGCCACGGAGCCCGGACAGCCCCGTATTACGATGCCATGGACCACTTCCTCCACATGAAGGGGTCCATAGTGGCCTCACGGCTCATTGGAACCACTGTGGAGCAGGGCAGGGAACGTGTGGAGGTACCCCCTCCCCTCGCCGTCCCCCTGGTAGACACTGACTCCAGGGCCCCAGACCCCCAGGAAGAAAGGCCCAGCTGCTCCATATCCTACAGCCTCCCCTGGACAGCAGCCCTGACAGCGACGTGGGCCAGGTCGGCCAGGGCAACTCAGAGACCGGGACCCGCACCACACACAGCTGGGGGTCCCTGGGGGAGCGCTCCCACACTGAGGGCCCGGCCTCAGATGACTCCGTGGCAGACACAGAGGGTAAGTACCTGCCCCATGGGGGAGAGGCCCCGTGCCCACGGGGCCAAGACCAATTGGGGGGACCACAAGGGCCAGGGAGAGGCACAGCCTGAGACCCGGGGCCCCCATGAAAGGCGGGAGGGGGGCGCAGCCACAGGGCTCCCAACTGAACCCCACAACACTAATGTACCCCCCCTCACTCATAGGCCACAGACCACCACAGGACAGCCCCCAGGCGACAAAGGAGTCAGCCACTGAGGAGCCCGCCCGGCAGCCGCAGGGAGCAGGTGAGTCAGGCGTTCCTGTATGGAGGGCCCGGCGGGGGTTTCAGATGGGCTACCTGGGCATGGGGAGGAGGGGGAAAGGGAAGGGGTACGTGGGTGCAGAGGGGCCCGGGTCACCTGTCAATGGGACCGCAGAGGCCCTGGGCCATGGAGGCTTGGGGCCAGGGGCCACGGCTCGCTGAAGCACACCCTCCTCTACCCACAGGGCAACCCCAGTGACTGGCTGCCCGAGGGCCTGTGCCTCCAGCTGAGCGCATGAGGCAGCACCGGGCACAGGTCCACAGGCGCAGGGAGGAGCAGGTGGAGGAGATAGTCTGGACCTCCGAGGAACAGGGGGAGAATATGATCGAGGCCGTGGCCTGGATGGAGGCGGCCATCAAGCGTTCCCTGGAGCGGGTGGAGGAGCGTGACAGGAGGCTCCAGGCTTAGGTGCGCCTGGAGTGGCGCCGGGAGTGCAGGGACCACAGCAGGCAGGAGGAGCTGCTCGGGTGGCTGAGGCAGGACATCCAAGCCATGGTGTGGGAGCACGCGCTCAAGATGGACAGGTCCCATGACATTGGGACCTTGTTGCTCCTGCACGCTGGCACAATATGTGCCTATGTCATGGCAGGCAACCCCCTGGGCACAGTGTCTGCCCAGGCACCCATGCCGGGCCCCTCTGTGGCCCTGTACCCTGGCCTGGCCCCCCAGCCGCCCCCACGCCCTCCAGGGCATGCATTCACCTCCCTGTGCCAGCTAGCCTCCAGAGGGTGCAGCCGCCGGGGGGGGCCCAGGGTCTGGCCCCTCTGGCCACCCTACCAGGGCCACGTGAACAGGAACAGGAGGCGGCCCAGGACACCTCTAGCAGCAATGACAGTGAGGGGGAAGTGAGCTCTATGAGCTCAATGGCCCGGACTGGAGGTGCTCGGGGCCATCCCAGGGGACGGCGGGGATGGGGGGGCGGGGTAGGAGGGGTAGGGCTATGTAGGGGGGGCAGAGGTGGTGGTGGCATCAGGGCACAACCGGTTATGAGGGAATGGGTGTCACTGTTCATATGGGTGATATTAAAGGTGTGTATGGTACAGTGGCTCCTCATCCTGTATGTGGGAGACAGGGGGGTGGGGCACGCGTGGGCATTCAGGGACCAGTATGAGGAACCCCATGGGGCTGGGCCGGAGTGGTGGGCAACACCCCCCCTGCATGGGCGCTCTCCACTGCGCGGCCCTCAGGCGCCTGGAAGCGCTCTGCCAAAAACACACACACCCCTTGGTGTTTGTGGCACCTTGGCCTTGGAGTGCTGATTAGTTGGTATGTGAGAGCTGCTGTGTTGTGCAGCTGTGCTGGGTCCGCACCCCACGCACCCCACGCCTCGCTCTGTTGTGCTACAATGTTGCAGTCAGTGGCCGCTTTCCCTGTCCTTGTGACCCCCGGGAGGCCCCTCAGGCCCCCAGAGCTCTGTGCTACTCTCCCCGGGTGCCTGGACCATGGCTGCATGTCCATCCATGGGGCTTCTGCTTCAGGTCTCCCATGGGGCCCCCCGTATCTGGACCTACACCGAGACCATGTCCCTCTGTGACCTGTGGCAAATCCCTGCCATGCAGCTGCTCCTGGGCAGTCCAGACAGCCGGTCGTCTGCCTTCGCGAGCCTGAGCTCTGGACTCCACTACCTGGGCTACGAAGCGAGCGCACAAGATTGCCAGCTCCATGCCAAGACCCTGGGGCTGGTCCGCTTCCCTGATGGGCGCGTGCCGGTGAATAGGTGTTTGCATGTGCCCTGGTCCGGGGCTGAGACCGTGAGTGCACTGTGGGTGTGCAGCCTGGCAGCCTTCTCGCAGTGCCTTGTGGAGGGGGGCCCCACCTTGGCCGTGTCCTACTTTGGCAGCATTCACAGGGCGCGTGGGTACCAGCGCATCCGTGTGGCAGTGTATTACCGACTTCTCGGGCTGGGCCACCTTCATTGGCCCCCTGCTGCTGCCTGCTATGTAACGGAGCCTTCCGTGGTGGAGCTGTCGGCACTGCGGCGGGTATGGTCCTGTTCAGATGTCAGGTTGGGGCTGTCTGTGCATGACCCCTTCAAGGCTTACTACCTGATCTCCCACCACATGTCCGAGCTGGGATACTGCCGGGGCATGATGCATTGACCCCACCTGGTTCATCGGGCCGGGCACCCTGGGCCTGGGTGCCTCGCTGCCCCCAACGGCTGCCTGTGAGTCCCTGGGTCCCTCCCTGGCCCCCTTGTGTCCTGGGCCATGTGGGCTCCGGGACCTGCCCAAGGGCCTGACCCCGGTGCCTGCCACCACCATGCTCTCTCTGCCTTGCTGCTGTGAGGCCACCGTCCCTGTGTGCTGCTGCTCCGGCTGTGTGACTGGGCCCCCTCTGGGCCACTCTTCACCATCCTGGGTTGCTTTTGTGCCCCGGGGGCCCAAGGACTGCCCCTCCTGACCTCCTTCACTGATGGGGCCACCCATACGTGGACCTGCTGTGCTGGACTGCCTCTCCTGGCTGCCATTCATTTGCCCCTCGGTGGGATGCCTTGACTGCATGTGCCTCCTGGGCCCTTCCCAGCTGGTTCGCTGTGCCATCTGGCCGCCCGCTGTGGCGATCGCCTGAGCTGCAGGGCCCCCCTTTCCGGGACCGTGTGTTTTCTGTGGGGGGTGCCCATGGGGACAGTTCTGCTGCGGGGTGTGCTGTACCTGGTGGCGGTGTCGTGCCCTCCCCCTGTGCCCATTCCTCCCCTCTTCCTGGTCCCGCATCCCACCTCCCCCCCTGTGGAGCGCGGCCTGCCTTCCCTGGTGTCTGCTCGCCCTTGTCCCCCCCCTTCCCTGTCTTTGCTATCCTCCATGCCTGCATGTTGTGGGGGGGGGATTGGGCCGGCATGTGCTTGTCCTGTGGGTGCCCCCGAGTCCCCGGTGTGTGCGTGCGTGCGTGTGCTTGCTGTGTGTGGAACCTGTGCGCTTGTTCTCCGTCTTCCTCTCCCCCCTCCCTTCCCGTTTCCCTTGGTGCCTTTTGGCTTCATTTGCCTTAGGCGGCCATGTCTGTGTCCCGCCCCTTCCCGGGGGATTCTTGGTGTGCTTGCCACGGCTGGGAATCGGTGTAACGTCTGTTGTGCCGCCCCGGTCCGTGATCTGCCGGCCTGATTCCCGTCCGTGGTCCAGGACTCGTCACGTTTGTTCGGGGCTTTCTTTGGCCTCGGGGGGTGGTTGCTGTCTTCATCCCCACCAGGAATCCACTGTGGTGAACCACCAGCCCGTAATGTCTGAAATCACCCAATGTCTCATGATTTCTGGGATTCTATCCACCAAATCCCAGTTATGTCCCTTCTAAGCATGCCTCAGGGCCTCCCCCTATGCCCACCTCAAAGCCACTACTGATTGGTCCCATAAAGCTGGAAGCATGCAGTAATTGGTCAGTGAATGTCTGTCATTCTGTTGGGTTTCTCCCCAGCCTCTGTCCAACAGCCTCTCCCCCTGCCATGCCAGGCACCTGCCTCTGACTGGCACTGCAATATGCTGCTATTTATCTGAATAATTATCTTCTAGGGGACAACTTAAATTACTTATAACATCTGCATTTTATCTATATATTCTGCATTTATAAATTTTTTAAGGACAAGATTTTATTTTATTTTTTATCTATATATTCTGCATTTATAAACTTTTTAAGGACAAGATTTTTTTGTTTTTTGGGTGGGTCGGTGGGTGTCATTTATTTGCCTATGAAATTATGTTTTAAATCTGGAATATGTCATTGTTTTTAGTGCTGTTGTAATATAAGCTGTTTTTTAAATGCTCTGTTAAAAAAAACAAAAAAAAATACTTATAAAATCAGGTCCCCTTATCAAATTGTCCTGTAGTTTGGCAAAGATGACAGGGAAGGTGTGGGATACATTCCTGCCAAATGTATTGTAAACAGAATGGAATTAAAAAATGGGACAGCTTGAAATGCTTTTAACATCAAAACACTTTATCGAATCTTTCTGAAATTTGGCATAATTGGTAATCTTGTGGAGAGACATAATACTACAAGGTTTCATACAAATTGAACAGAAGGTAAAGACGTTGTACCCAGGAATGTGTATGAAGCTTTTCTTAAAATCACAACATTCAATTGCTTATGAAATTGGTTCCCTTTATCCAATCTTTATCAAGTTTGTTACAAATAGTGAACTCCATTGGTCATACAATTGCCCCAAGTTTAATCAGAATGTAGTAAGAAATAAAAAAGTTATATCCAGAAATAAGTTTTTCATTTTTTTCCCATTTAAAAAAAATCAAAAAATCATTTTTTTCATTATTTATTTTTGTTTTCATTATTATAATAATGAGAAACACAATCAAAATTTTTGTTTTCATTAACATAGCAACAAAAATGAAATGCACACCCCTAGTGGGGGATGCGTGGCAGGTGGGTAGTGACCAAATGGCAGGTGTGGTGAAAATTTAATAAATGGGAACATTGACATCCATCTGGTGTAGTCTATCATCTCATCTAACAGTAACACCCTGTATTGCATTTGGTTTACAGTTGATCAATAATTTCAAGCTTCACTTCAAATCATAAGGACAAGCTATGTATTGTTTTAATAGGGGTGTGCAATTTGTATCATTTTAATTAGTTACAAAAATGAATGTAGCCCCATTCGTTTTCATAACTAACGTAACAAAAATGAATGAATACGCAAAAAATTGTTTATTTTCATTCATGTTTGTCTTTATTTTTATTTGTTTTATTTTATTTAAAATATATATATTTTAAAAATCACTGTGCATGCATGCCCAAAATGGATACCAGGGCCATTTTTCATGCATGCATGCCCTTTTTCAAAATGGCACCGACACTGCCGGTGCCATTTTGGTAAACAGCTGCATATGCGCAAACTGGGTCCCAGCAGACATTTTGCACATGCACAATAATAATAATAATAATAATAATAATAATAATAATAAAGTTTATGAAACAAATATAAAAACAAAAATTAATTATGTGCCTTCTGCATACCCCTAGTTTTTTAAAAAAGGTTAGCTTTTGGAGTACAAGAGGTAAATTCTAGGGGTGTGCATTTCATTTTCGTTATTATAATAATGAAAATGAAATAAGGATTTTTCATTTTCTTAATTGAATAATGAAAAAGAAAGACCATAATGAAAAAAAATTAAAAATTGTTTTATTACTAAAAATTATTGGGGGGAAATTGAAACACACATTTTTGGATGTAAAGTTTTTATTTTTCATCTGATGTTGATGAAACTTATTTGAATTTTACCCGCAATGGAGGGCCATTATGTGTGCCAAATTTCAGACAATTTAAATAAAGGAATCCAATTTTATAAGCAGTTGAAATTTGTAAATTTACAAATATCTACATACACATTCCTGTCTGTAATAACTTTGTATTCAGGAGGATCTGCGCATGCGGCAGAGCGGCTAGCTGGGACTTGTCTGAGCTCCATTCCCCCCAGCTCTGAAATTGACCCGTAAAAGTGAAAAAAAAAGAAAAAAAACTCTGTGATTGTCAGCAATGGCAGGGAAAGATAAAAACAAACAAAAGCTGTATCAAAGCAATGCGCTGGAGCGCTTTTGTCAGAAGAAAGTCAGGTTTTCAAAGGCTCAACAGATGGGGCTGAATACAAGAGGCATATCTAGGAATGATTTCAAGAGAATAGATAAGATGTATAGATATGATGACTGCGAGGGCATGGAATGAACCAAAAAGATGTAATGGGGGAACATAAAATGATCACTCTTAATGTAAGGGGACTAAACTCCCCACAAAAGAGGAAAAGAGTCGGGAATTTAATAGAAGAGCAAGGGGCAGGAGTTTTCTTTTTACAGGAGTCACATTTACTGGACAGGGATGTGAAAAGGTTTGCAAATGCAAGGATGGGTGACATATATTCTTCCTGCTGCAAATCAAAGAAGGCAGGAGTCATAATTGGTGTCTGCAGAGGGAAATCTTTTATCATAGAAAAAGTTATCAAAGACAGTGTGGGCAGATTTCTATGTCTATTCGGGAATCTGGAGGGAAACCTGGTTACAATGGTGAATCTTTATGCCCCTGATGAAGGGAGACTTGAATATTTTCAAACATACCTTAAGAAAGTAGCTGACAATGCAAAAGGCTGGGTCATTATACAGGGGGACTTTAATATCACCTTGACATGGCTAGATCACTCTGGGTTGAAAGAACCCAGAGGGGAGCAGAAGAAAATTGCTGACCTCATAGAGTCATATGACTTGATTGACATCTGGAGAAAGGTTAATGGCAAAGAAAGAGATTATACTTTTTATTCAGCTAAATACAATAGCTACTCACGAATAGATTATGTATTAACAGACAGGACTGAAGCACACAGATGTAAAAAGTGCCTCATCATTCCAAATGCTCTGTCAGACCATAATGCAGTGGTCACTAATTTTAGAGAAATAGGAGCAGTAGTAAAGGTAATTGGCATCTAGATAGAAAAATTCTTTAAAATGGGGCAAATATTAAACAGATAAGGGAAGATTTAGAGGAGTATTTTGAGCTTAATAAAGGGTCAGTGAAATCCCCAGCAACCCTATGGGAAGCGGGAAAAGCGGTTATCAGGGGGAAAATAATTGCATTACAAGCAAAAAAAGTGAAGGAAAGGAGGAATCTAGTAAAAGAAACAAGCAAAACTACAGAAATTAGAAGCTCAAAACAAAATAGCTCCTTCCCTCTTCTTAAAGCAAGAGATAATAACGAATAAGAAATCATTAACAATAAAGAGCTAGAGAAAATAAAAACTCAACTTCAGAAAATTAACTGTCATTTCTATTAAACGAACAATAAGGCAGGAAAGACCCTGGCCAGGTTGGTAAAGACTAATTAAAGGAAATCATATATTCCAGCAATACAAAACATGAAGGGCAAAAGGGGAACAGACAACACACACATACAGGATGCCTTCATGGAATTTTATAAGGGAATTTACAGCTCCCAAAGGCCAGATAGGGTAAAAATGTCTTCCTTTTTAAGGAACATTCAACTGCCTGAGCTGAGTGAAACCCAAGGTTGTTTTCTCACTGCAGCAATCTTAGAGCAAGAGGTGAAGGAGGCAATATTGGCTTCTAAAAATAATAAGGCAGGAGGTCCTGATGGATTCCCAAACGAGTTCTATAAGATTTTCTCAGAAACAATCACACCTTACCTCACAGAAGTTTTTAATAATATTTTGGTTGAAAACAAAATGCCACAAGAATTCTATGAAGCATTGATTACCCTGATCCATAAACCAGGCAGACAGGCAGAACAGTGCAGCAGCTATCGGCCTATTTCCTTACTCAATACAGATTTCAAACTACTCTCAAAAATACTCGCAACCAGATTGAGAGCGATAATTGGAGAGATAATTCATACAAATCAGTCGGGATTTATACCTGGTAGGCAAGGTAAAGATACTATTAGGAAAACTATTGACATTATTTACGAAGTACAGAATCAGAAAATTCCGGCTATGGCCATATCTGCTGATGCAGAGAAGGCCTTTGATTTTGTGGAACCAAACTGTCTTTTTGTAGTACTATAAGTAATGGGCTTTGACGGTAATTTTCTAAATTGGCTAAGAGTGATATATAAATACCCACAATCGAGTTTAATGATAAATGGCAATCTGTCAGAGTATTTTCAGATTCAGAGGGGTACTAGACAAGGCTGTCCATTGTCACCTCTGCTCTTTAATTTAGTTTTGGAAGTCCTTGCGTGTGCCATCAGACAGAATAGTAAAATTGAAGGGATTCAAATAGGAAATCACACAAACAAGCTGTCACTGTACGCAGATGACTTGCTGCTATATATAGCAAAACCAGAGGGGTCACTCCCAGAACTTCTTAGGATAATAGACCAGTTTGAGGAGATTTCAGGTTACACGATTAATAAAGAAAAGTCTTTTGCCTTGACTTTTGGACACACCAAAGCGCAGGAGGAGAAATTCGAAAAGATGTCACCTTTTCCCATAACAAAAGAAGGTATCAAATATCTGGTAGTTACCATCACAAAAAACTTAAAAGATCCTTATGCAGCCAACTTCATTCCCTTGATTGGTAAACGGAGGAATGAGGTCAAACCATGGCAGAACTTATATGTATCCTGGTTAGGAAAGATCAATCTGTATAAAATGATATTACTCCCTAAAATACTGTATAGATTTATGACATTGCCTATCCACATCCCGAACTCCTTCTAAAAGATGAATGATTTACTGTTAAAGGAAATAGTGTGGAATGGAAAAAAGCCGAGAATAAAAAAATTAACATTAGCACATACACAAGGGAGAGGAGGAATTAATTTCCCAGACCTAAAACTTTATCATATGGCAGCATACTTGAGTGAATTGCCGGAATGGCACAAAGGAATGAACGGCCCAGAATGGGTTGATCTGGAAAGGAAAATACTCCATGTAGTCTCCCTAAAAGATCACATTGTAGATGAGGGTCGCGTGAGTGGCATTCATAGCAGAGAACACCCCTTTTTGGGAACACTCAAAAGATACTGGTCCAAGATTCAAGTAGAATTGGGAATAACAGGACGTCTCTCTCTGTACAAGTTGGTAGACTCAGTACAGGTCAGAGAGCAAAACTTGGCCCCCAAGCTAAGGAAAAAACTAAGAGAAAAAGTTATCTTAAGAATGCAGCAACTATATACAGGAGGGAGGTTTCTGATCCACCAAAGGATGGAGGAAATACTCCAAGAAAAAATAGATCCCTTTCAGTACTTGCAGTTGTGGCATGTGGCAAGGGGCTTGAAAAATAGAGAAAGCTTTGGCAGAGAGCCCTTTAAGTTAGAAAAAATACTATTCATGCAAGGCAAGACCACTGGTAGGATAGGGAGGATATACAAAGAACTTAAGAGTGTATTGTATAAAGGCACAGCAACATACATAGATAAATGGAGCAAGGAACTAAANTTGGGGCTTTCAGTGCATGACCCCTTTGAGGCTTACTACCTGATCGCCCACCACATGTCCGTGTTGGGGTACCACCGGGGCATGATCCATTGGCCCCACCTGGTTCATCGGGCTGGGCACCCTGTGCCTGGGCCCCGAGCTGCCCCCAACGGCTGCCTGTGAGCCCCTGTGTACCTCCCTGCACCCCTGTGTCCTGGCCCGTGTGGGTTTCCGGGCCTGCCCGGGCGGCCAGACCCCGGTGCCTGCCCCCTCCCTGCTGTCTCTGCCGTGCTGCTGTGATGCCTGCTTCCCGGAGTGCTGCTGCCCCGGCTGTGGAACTGACTCGCCTCTGAGCCGAACCCCTCCCCCCTGGTTGCTTGTGTGACCCTGGGGTTCCGGGCCCCCCGGACTGCCCCTACTGACCTCCTACAAGGGGGCACCCATCCTTGGACATGCTGTGCTGGACTGCCTCTCCTGCCTGCTGTTCATTGGCCCCTTGCTGGGGTGCGGTGTCTGCATGTGCCTCCTGGACCCTTCCCAGACGGCTCGCTGTGCCTTGCTCCCGAACTGCAGGGGCCCCCCATTCTGGGACTGTGTGTTTTGCTGTGGGGGTGCTTATGGGGACTGTTCTGCTGTGGTGTTTGTTGTACCTGTTGGTGGGGCCCTGCCTTGCCCCTGTGCCCGTTCCTCCCCTCTTCCCGGTCCCACGCCCCCACGCCCCTCTGCCCAATATGCCTTGCATGGTGTCTGGGCGCCCGTGTCCCCCCCTTCCCTTCCTTTCCTTTCTTCCCTGCCTGCGTGTGGGGGTGGTGCATGGGGGTGGGCGGGCATGTGCTTGTGCTGTGTGTGCCCCCGTGCCCCCGTTGTGTGCATGTGTGGCTGTTGTGACTGGTACCTGGCCAGTTCTTCTCCCTCTTCCCCCTCCCTTCCTGTTTCCCTTGTGTGGGTGTTCCCTTGTGTGCCTTTTGGCTTCGTTTGCCCTCAGGCAGCCATGTCTGTGTCCCACCCCTGCCCAGTGGATTCTGGGTGTTTTGACCATGGCTGGGAATCGGCGTCATGTCTGTTTAGCTGCCCCGGTCCGTGATCTGTCGGCCCGATTCCCAGCCATGGTCCCAGTCCCATCACATCTGTTCAGGGATTTTATTCGCCCCGGTGGGTGGTTGTTTTATTCACCCCCACGGGGAATCCACTGTGGTNATCTGTCGGCCCGATTCCCAGCCATGGTCCCAGTCCCATCACATCTGTTCAGGGATTTTATTCGCCCCGGTGGGTGGTTGTTTTATTCACCCCCACCGGGAATCCACTGTGGTGAACCACCCGCCCGTAACGTCTGAAATCATCCTATATCACAGACCTTCAGAATCATCTCTGTCAAATAACAGAAAAATTTGGTAAAGGTTCCAAATTTTATAAGCAATTTCAATTTCTCTTTTGAAGACTTTCATTATTCAGGTAAATAGCACATGCAGTGCCATTTAGACACAGGCATGGCAGAGAGGACTGGGATGTAGAAGTGAGGGGGAGCAGACCAAACGACTGTCAGACACATTCACTGGCCAATTAATACATGCTTCCACCTTTACAGGAGGAAGAATTGGTATTGACTTCAAGGCGGGCATGGAGGGTAGATATAAGTTGCTGTTCTTTGGGCCTGCTTTTTGTCTGTGGTTAGTCCTGGCTTTAGTCAGAGCATTTTCTCATACTTTTCTGGCAGACGTGTGCGTGTGTGTGTGCGCGCGCGCGCTAGAACTCACTGCAAGAGTTTAGCTAGCTACGTAAACCCAATCCTCATGCACCTGGGGTGCTGCCCAACATCCTCCTGCCCTATCCTGGGGTATTCTCTGCAAGTTGACAAACACTACCACACACCTGGGGTGCCCACCCAGACTATAGCCTGTGCCAAACAGCAGAAATCAGAGATATATCATCTGACCAATTGGCTTGACATTTCAAAGACACCCTGACTGGGACAGAGATGTGTTTGCCTCTTTTACTGCATACTTCCAGCTTTCCAGGACCAATCCTGTGTGGCTCTGAGGTTAGCATAGAAGGGACATAACTGGGACTTCAGGCAGCAAAGCAGAGGGCAGGGAGAAGAATCCCAGCAATCAGGAGACAAGGTTCACACATCCAGGCTGGTCAATTGTAATCACAATCACATCCTGCAGCACTGTGACAGAGGACGTAAGAGAATCCCACATTGGCTCTTTCCTAAGCAGATGCTTCCAATTTCCCAGTAACAAGTGAGGGAGTGGAGTTGGGGTGATCACAGCACTGAATGATATATGGGTGACATTTATGCTGGTCAATTGGCATCACAAACACCTCTTGTGCCACAGTGACAAATATCAGAAGGTGTTTTCGGACGTCACGAGATCACAGTCAACCGCAGTGAACCACGGCCAATCCAGTGGCGGGACTAAAGCACCCTGAATCTCTATTTAGCAGATGCCAGATATTCACCACAGTCAATCCACAGCAGGGGTCAAAATCAAACACCCTTCTGGAAGTCCAGTCCAGACCATCTCCGAAAGCGTAGTCCTTCAGGAAAAAAAAAGAAGTAACGTCTGAATGGCAACCACCATCCAGAATCAAGCAAAATGATTCCCAGCCAGGGACAAAACATGCAGCATTGCTGCCAGGCAACCAGCAACAACACAGGCCGGGGAGGGAGATTTAAAGCGCCCCCGGCAGCAGGGGTATGTGGCAGGATGGAGCGAGGCAGACGGGAGAGGAGAGAGGAGGGCAAGAGATCAAGGCAGGAGGTGGAGCAGGAGGAGGTGGTGCAGGCAGAGGAGGTGGTCATGCTGCATGTGGAGGCGGTGGAGGGACAGCAGCAGTAGCAGAAGTAGCAGCCAGAGCAGGCCTCCCCGGTGCCTGCAACTGGCCCTGGGGATGAGGCAGCCCAGAAATGGGTAAGGGGAGCAAAGGGGGGAGGGGAAGAGGCACAGGAGCACCAAGGGTGCCAGGCGGGCCGGCAGGTGGGGGGAAAGGAGAAGGGCTGCAGGGAAAAGGCAACCCAGAAACCAACTGCCCCCCCCCCGTTGACCCACAGACATGAAAATGGGCCCGGGAGTCTGAGCCCCCGAAGAGAGGGCCGGAGGGCATGCGGAGGAGGAGGAGGACCAGGAGGAGGAGGAGGAGCACCGGGACCAGGAGGGCTCTTGGGGGAGACGGCTGTACCACCGAGGTGGGCAATGGGGGCACAAGGAAACACAGGACTTATTAGGATCTGGGGGACCCTGGAGCACCAGTTAGAGCTAGCTAACAACCAGCGGAATGAGCATGTCAACCAGGAGATCGTGTGGGACATGGAGGAGGCGGGGCACCAAAGGACCGTGGCCCAGTGCCGCTCCAAGGTCAAGGAGATCAAGAGGGGGTACAAGGCCATAAAAGACAACAACCGGCAGTCCTGCCATGGAGCCTGGACCACCCCCTACTACAATGCCCTGGACCGTATCCTTCACATGAAGGGATCCATTGTTGCCCAGAGCCTCGTGGGGAGTGCCGTGGTCCAGGGCAGGGAACAGGCCAAGGTCCCCCCTCCACTTGCCACCCTCCTAGAAGGCAACGGCTCCAGGGGACCCGCCCCCCATGAGGTATGCCCCGGGACCTTGGGGACCAGCAGCCCCCCCTCACACACCAGCCCCAAGAGCCCCCAACCCCTGTCCATACTGGGAGAATCCGAGGCCAGAAAAATGGTTACCCTCAGCCAGTGGACGCAGGGGGACCCCAGTAATACAGAGGGACTGGCCTCGGAGGGCTCTGAGACAGACATCTAGGGTCAGCAAGCGGGTAGGTTAGGGCATGGACTGGGGGGGATGGGCCAAGGGGGGGAGGGGGCACACCGGGGACAGGAAGCCCCTAGCATCGGCACCCCAGACCATGGGGAGGGTGCCCAGGGGGCTGCTGGGGGACACGGTCAGACCACCCCACCCCAACCCCTTCCATATCCCCACAGGGCATGGCATGCCCGGTACCTGCGACAGGCGGGTGAGAAGGACGGAGGAGAACAGCCCCGGGAGCAGATGGAAGTCCCAGGTGAGGCACACCAGCAAGTGGGGGTTGGGAGAGGGCTCCAGGGGAGGACAGGTGGGGAAACCAGGGCACACGGTGCTGGGGAGGGGGGGGCTGGGCAAAGGGGTAAGCCGGGGGAGGGCACTGTCTGCCAACCTGAGGGGGGGCACAACCCCCCAGCCATACCACTGGATAGGAGGTGGGTGGCTGGGGAGCCTAACCAACCCCTACTGTGTACCCCAACAGGGCAACCCAACGGGTCCCAGGAAGTCAGCCCTGTGCCCCCAGCACAACGGATAAGGGAACACCAGGCACGGGTATACCACCGGAGGGAGGAGCAGGCACAGGACATAGTCCGCTCAACCACAAAATAGGGTGAGCGGATGATCGTGGCCATCGATAGAATGGAGGCAGCCACAGAAATGGCCATTCAACAAGTGGAGGCAAGGGACCGGAGGCTGCAAGCGGATGTGCACATGGAACAGAGGTGGGAGCGCCGGGAGCACAGCAGGCAGGTGGAGGTGTTTGGGCAGCTGGAACAGGCCATCGACAGGATGGTGAGGATGCATTCAGTCAAGATGGACCGCTCTCACGACATTGGCACATTGCTGCTACTGCACGCAGGGACCATGAGCGTGTACGTGACAGCAGCTGCCCAGCTGGGCAACCTGCCTTCCCCAGCCCTAATGCCAGGCCGCTCGGAGCCCCCACCGCTTCTGCCACTGCCCAAACTGCTGGCACGACCTCTTGGTCTGCACATCCTCCTTCCGATCCCTGTAGGCCTCTGGATGGAGCAGCCGCCTGGGGGGCCCCTCTGGCCCCAGGTCTGCCTGCCCTCCCTCCCACCACTGCCTGCCCCTCAGGACACCGAGTCTTCCCAGGACACTGTTTGGCACATGGACAGTGGGGGGAGGGGAGCTCCCAGAGCTCTATGGTGCCCACAGGGTGGCCGAGGGGGAGGCCCCGGAAATGTGGGGGACAGGGGGAAAGGCGGATGGTGGCCTGAGGGTGGGGGACACAGCACAGGGAGGTGGGTGGTGGTGGTGGTGGGGTACCTGTAGGTGGTGGTTCCAATAAATGTATGGGCACCACAGTCACCTCCATGGTTCTGTTCATGGGACCGGGGCTGGGGGCTGGTGGGTGTTGAGGGGCATGCACAGGGTGCAGCTGGGGTCCCCAGGTGGTGGAGACAGGGGGGTGCGCCCTCACGCCTCAGCCTCCCGGCTGATCCACCTGTTCAGGTCCGCTCAGATGCATTTTGTGTACAGGTACTCCCATGGGTTCTCTGTGTTCACATAGAGGGGTATGGGGCCGGAAGGGCGCCGGGGCATGGGGTAGTCGAGGGCAGCTCCATCGGTCTCACACACATTGTGCAGCACACAGCAGGCTCCGATCACCAGGGCCAAGGTCTCCACTGTGTAGTCCAGCCGGCCTGCAAGGCTTGTCCAGCACTGCTTGAGGGCCCCGAAGCCCTCTTGACCACGGTTCTGCTCGCGCACAGGCGGGTATTGAAGAGCACCTCCACTGGGTTCCTGGCGACCGGGTACGACTTCATCAGCCACTGGGTAAGTGGATAGTCCAGGTCCCCCAGGATACAAGGGGCATCATCACCCCCTTGATCCGGGTCATCCCCATGTCCGCGAAGTCCCCGCGGTACATCCAGGCGTAGAAGGGAGAGATGGTCGTGATCCGGGCATTGTGGCTGTGCCCAGAGTGGCCCATGTAAATGTCTATGAACTGCCCCCGGTGATCCACGACTGCCTGCAGCTGCAGGGAGTGGTACCCATGTCGGTTGACATATTCTGAGGCCTCCCCAGCGGATGGGTAGAGGATCTCAATGTGGGTGCTGTCTACGGCGCCCATGCAGTTGGGTAATCCTCCAGCTGCAAAGCCGGCCATCACTGCCTCCTGGTCCACCAGCTGGATCACTCGGTCCAGGAGCACGCCCTCCACCATCTCGCAGATGTCTCACAGAATCCTGGCGACGGTGCTCACCCCAACGCTGAAGTGCTGCGCAACGGAGCGGCAGGAGTCGGGTGTCACAAGGGCCCAGACCCCGATGGCCACCTGCTGGACCATGGGAATGGGGGCCTGCATCGGAGTGTCCTGTCTGTCCAGCCAGGGCATTAACAGCTCGGTGAGTCACAGGAGGACGTGCCTGTCCATTTGAAAGTGCACTCTCCAGGCGGCCTTGTCCCATTGGTCCAGTGCCATGGCTCACCACCCCTGTGCCCACTCCATAACCAATACCCACCGGTCAATGAGCATAGTGAGCAGGGCTGTGTGCCCCATGGTCTCCCTCCACCACTGGAGCCAGCTGGCTGCCTCGCGGAGCACAGCTGACCTCCCCCGTTGCAGAGGAGGGCCTGACAGGCCACCCGGGACACCCGCTGGGCCCTGAGGCAAGCCAGGGAGTGCCTGCACCCATGGTGGGCTCTCTGGGCTCTGTCAGAGCTCCTGGCCATCAAGTCCACAGCCGTGTAGCCAGGTGCACCTCTGTGGTCTGGATACACAGGAGGTCAGTGTGCGAGCGGTACCACTCCACGCAAATGGCTAGGTGCATCCTGCAGGCACCCAACTGTCCCAGCTCCATGGTGAATGGTGCCCCAGGAGGGTGGGAGCTACACCTGTTATAGGATGGGACTTGTGGTGTCCCGCCCCCCGGTCGCACCCTGTCACCCGGGCTCGGGGCCCCAGGTCGCCCTGACTGCCCCCCAGGCTTGCAGGCCTGGCTCCTGCAGGGCGAGCGGGGTGGGGAAGCTGCGGACAGCTCTATGCAGGCACCAGCATGTCCTGTAGGGGGCCTGGCAAATGGTCCAGCCTGCGCCAGGGTGTGCGGGCAGCAGCTGCATTCCTGCTGTCATCATCTCCCACCTCTCTGTGTCAACTGCCTGCTGTCCTGGGCACCCTGATTAGTGTGTAGACTATCCTGTCTGTGTGGTCGGTTCCAGACGCTGGGCTGGGTCCGCATGCCACGCCTCGCTCTGTAGCCATTAAATGTTGCGGCCTATGGCCTTATCACTTGGCCTTGGAGCTTCCCTGCTTCCCCTACCATCCCTCCAGGGATAGTGGGGCCCCCCTTTCCTTGCAGTTAGTATCAGGCATTTGCTGGACCATGGCTGGCCATGCTTCCCCAGGTCTCCTGGGCCCTAGCACCCCAGGCACTCTGCATAGCTGGACCTTGCGTGAGACCATGGCCCTGTGTGACCTGTGGCATTCCCCGGCCATGCAATTTCTCCTGAGGTGCCTGGACAGCCTCATAGGTGTCTACAAGAGTATGAACTCAGGCCTGCGGTACTATGCCCATGNGCACCCCACGCCTCGCTCTGTAGCCGTGCAATGTTGCAGCCTGTGCCCTTATCGCTTGGCCTTGGAGCTCCCCTGCTTCCTCTCCTGTCCCTCCAGGGATTGTGGGCCCCCCCTTTCCTTGCATTTAGTACCAGGTGCTTGCTGGCTGGCTGCATTTCCCCAGGGCTCACGGGCCCCAGCACCCCGCCTGGCTGGCTACATGGCCTGTCTGGTGGAGGGGGGCCCTGCCCTGGCTGTGTCCTTCTTTGGCTGTGTTCACGGGGCCCAAGGTTACCAGCGGTCTTGCGGGGTGATCTATCACTGCCTGTTGGAGCTGGGTCACCTTCCGTGGCCCCCACCTGCTGACTATGGCTTGTCATAGTCCTCTGAAGTGGAGGTGGCGGTGCTGGCTGGTGTGTGGTCCTGATCCAATGTTCAGGTGGGGCTCTCTGCTCAGGATTCCTTCGAGACTTACTACCTGGTCACCCACCATGTGTCTGAGCTGGGCTTCAGTCGAGGCATGCTTCAGTGGCCCCACTTGGTGCATCTGGCGGGTCACCCAGCCATGGGCCCCTTCATGGCCCCCTGCAACTGGCTGTGAGGCCCCTCTGTGCCTTCTGGGCCCTGGATACTGGCCCCGGTGAGCGCTCCCACCTCCGCCCTGGCATCATGAGTCGATGCCCCTTCCCTCTCTGATGTTCCTGGATCGCTGCTGTGCTGGCTGGTTCCTGGGGTTCCACTGCCCCTGCCTCTGTCTCTGGGCCCCCTTCATGCCCTCCCCCCATCCGCCGCTACAACAGGTGTTCCCTTCTGTGGTTGCCTTCTCCTGTGGCTGTGTCCTGAACTGTGTGCCAGCTCCCAGCACCCTGGTTGCCGCTGTCCTTCATGCTCCGGCCTCGATCCCTCCTGTGGTCAGGACCCCCCCCCCAGGATGTCTGTGTGACTGCAGGGTTCCGGGGCCCCCAGAGTGGGCCTCCGGGTGTCCTCCCGGGGTGGAGGAGTTGTGTTGCTGGACTGGCTGCCCTGGTCTTCATCTCCATCTCGCCTCCTTCCCATCCATTGCACCCTCGCCGTCGCATGTGCTCCCTGACAGTCTCTTGGACTGTTCCTGGGATGCTCCCTGGTCCATGTGGCCTCCCCCTGTGACTGTGCTGTTCCCCTTGGGGTCCCCCCATTCCGGGACTGCCTGTGTTGCTGTGCGGGGGCCCGTGCAGGTTGTGCTGTTGTGGGGGTTCTGTTTGCCATTCCCCGTGTCCTGTCCTGGCCCCTGGGTCACTTCCCCCTCCTCCCTGTCCCCGTCCCTTCCCCCCTTTGCCCATTGTGTCATGTGTGTTGTATGTCCCACTATGTGCCCTCTTCCCTTCCTTTGCCATGCGGGTGTGTATGTGCTCGGGCATGTGTTTGTGCTGTGTGTTCCGCTGTGACCTCGTTGTCCCTGTGCCTGTTGTGTGCGCTGCCTCGGTGACTCTTCTCCCTCTTCCCCCTCCCTTACCGTTTCCCTTGTGTGGGTGTTTCCTTTTGGTGCTTTTGGCTTCCTTTGCCCTCAGCTGACCATGTCTGTGTCCCGCCCCTCCCAGGTGCCTTCTGGGTATTTTGACCAAGGCTGGGAATCAGCATCACATCCGTTGTGTTGCCCCGGGCCGTGGTCTTTCTGTCCGATTCCCTGATGTGGTCCCGCTCCCATCACATCTGTTCATGGCTTCCCTGGACCACAGGGGTGGTTGGCCGGCTCGCCACTGCAGGGAATCCACTGTGGTGAATCAGGACCGTGTAACATCTGTAATCTCCCAGTAAATCCCTGGCATAGGCTTATACTCTCTGGATGCTGTGCAGGCTTATAACATTGGAACCCTTAATCATAACCTGATCCTGTTTTAATTGTAGTATTTTTTGAATGTTTTCATTGTTTTTAGATGTATTTTATATTTGTGTTTGTTTTTTCTGGTTTGTAAGTCGCCCCGAGCTGTTTTAAGAGGGGCCGGGTAGAAATTTGATTAAATAAATAAATTAAATTAAATAACTTTCTGATATTTATCAGAGACACTCTTAATGGTCTGAGATACGATCTCAGGAAACTTCATGCAAACTGGATGGAATACAAAGATGTTACAGCCAGAAATGCATTTAAAGGTTAATCACTTATAACATCTGGAACCTTTACCTAATCATTCTGAAATTTGGCAGAGGTAGTAGCCTTGGAGAGGGGTAAAATCCTTTCAAGCTGAATACAAATCATATTGGAGAAAAAGATATTACAGACAGGAATGTGTACATAGAATTAAGTAAAACAACAAATTTCAGATGCTTATAAAATTGGATTCCTTTAACCATTCATTTTGAAATTTGGCACACATAATGCTGTCTGGGGGGCAATCCTGCTATGTTTCATCCAAATCAGATGAAACATAACATAGGGTATTTTCAGACGTGACGAGATCACAGTGAACCACAGTGAATACCCACCTGTGGTCACTGTGCCCTGCACGTCTGTTTGGCAGCCGCCAGATGTTCGCCACACTGAATACCCACATGGGGTCAATTTCAACCATGCTTCCCAGGCTCCCGGCGGGAAAATCCGCAGAAGCGTGGTGAAAGTGATTCCAGGCGGGCATCAATAAAAACTAATGTCTGGTCGGCTATCACGGCCCAGAATCCC
>QEPC01008415.1:334805-345730 GCA_003113815.1 Sphenodon punctatus | reverse complement strand
ATGGAGAGGGCATTCTCGGTAGTGGGGCCGCGGCTTTGGAACTCCCTTCCGGAGGAAGCTCGCCTGGCCCCTAGCCTGTTAACATTCTGGTGAAATTGTAAGACCTGGCTGTTCGTCCAGGCCTTTGGGAGGGAGGGTGGGTAGGGAGGGGTGTTTTAGTTCCCCCACCTACGTGGGTTTTTTATATTGTATCTCAGTCCTGTTTTAATGTTTTATAATATTTATGATAATTTTAATTGATTTTATTGTATTTTAATGTTCTGGAAGCCGCCCCGAGCTGCATGGCAGGAGGGGTGGGATAAAAATCTATGAAAATAAATAAAATAATAAATAAGTTTAATTGCTACAGAACCTCAGAAGATCCAGAACCATCACTGTGGTGTATTTGAAATTCTCTGGACTACCCTACTTAATAGCACTTCCCATTTCTCCTTAAAAACTAGTATTTCTCATTCTCTAAAACCTGCTTTCTTGTTCCTTTAAACCTTCTTGGCAACCATATCAGAATTATATAGTTGCACTAACATGTCATAGCACAGGCTCTGACAACTCATGACCTCCATTTCTTACTAGGCTGAATTCAACTATTTCAGTTCATGGTCACTGGTTCCAGGTTCCTCTGTAACTCACACATTCCAAATAACTTGTTTCAGGCATTAATAGATCAAGGATATATTCTTTCCACTATTTATTTTATTTAATGCATGCATGCATACCACCCTTCCCACAAGGCTCAGTGTGGTTCACAATCCACCCAAGACCCCCCAGTTTAACACACTAAAATTCATATAATAAAAACAACCTCCCCTCAACCCCCCATCCTCCCGCACAATTCCAACCAGAAACCCAACCAAAACCCATCTATCCCTGCCTGACAAATGCTTTTCCAAATAAAAAGGTTTTGCACCGCCTCCGGAAGATAGCCAGGTTCAGGCTTAAGCAAACCTCTTGGGGAAGGGAGTTCCACAACATGAGGGCAGCAATCGTGCACCCCTACCCCATGGACAAGAGCAATGGATGGAACGTGCAGGAGGGTGACCCCAGTCAATTGGAGGTTTCGCAAAGGGACAAGGTAGGATAGGTGGTCTTTTAGATATATGGTACCCAGACTGTTTAGCTCTTTAAAAGGTCAAAGTCATCACCTTGAATGTTCCCCAGAAAGCTATAGGCAGCCAGTGCAGACTTCAGAGCACCAGTGCAATGTGCTCCCAGCAACTACCAAGCCACACTAGAGGCTGTCTTTAAATGCAATGGAAAGGGGTGCCAGAATGTGTGTTGGCACCACTGTAGAGCCACGTGTGTTACTCTGTGTTTAATTATATACATTTCAGTACTTAGAGGCAATGGCCTCCTTTCCATGTCCAGGGGCTAACTGACGTTCTGGCTGTCACTAGTGCCAGAAGCTTTCCTTCCAGAAGTACCCCCATGGAATTATGGGAGTTGTCCATGCAGGAGAATGGTCAGGTCTGTCTTGAATCCTTCACTCCACACTGCAGCAAAACAGCTCATTCTTTGCATTCACCTCTCCACTCCCTACCACCAGTGCTTTTGGAGAGTACAAACACAGTGTGAAGCAAGGAATTAGCTGTTTGGCAGTGACACTGAGTGAAGGACTTGGGGAAAACAGGGAGGAATTGGGGTATACAGAATGGAAATGGCTGAGTACACCACCCGATGTCTTTAGACACATCATTAGCCACTGGGAGATGGAAAACACTCAGCTGCTGCATACGAGACATCCATGCAACCAACAAGGAGTTAACTGGAGACTAACAGGGAGCAGACTAATAGCCAAAAATAGTCTGCTTAGACATGCACAGTCACATCAGAAACGTCTTAAACACCCAATCACTGTTGCATCTAAAGACACCCAGAGTCTAAAGAGGTTGATAATGTTTCTTTAAAACACAGAATTATGTGTCTTCAAAAGCCTTTTCTTGTCAGAAATCCACTAAGAATAGAGAGAATTTACTGTAGAGACCTGATGCAGTTTGCTCATTTGGGCTAAATAAAAAGATGGATGAGTTGCTTTTTTGGATCTCATTGTTAATTGCATCCCTAATAAAATCATCCAGTTAAAATGTCTGCTTTGTAGTGCAGTGCCATAGTGAAGAAATGTATAAAGGCAGCCCACTAAGTTGATTGTGCTACAAAATAATTAATTGAAATGAGAAAGAGAGAGAGAGAGAGAGAGAGAGAGGCGCGATTTGGAAAGCCTGAGTTTTCACCTGTTCTTCATTACACAAAGTAGCAATGATTTATTCAACAGAGTAAAACTCATTTCTCCGAGTGCGGGGGGGAGGCTTTTCTCAACATCAGCCATAGGTTTTGGTTACAGCCACCTCCTTTGTGTAGTCATGCTTCCTCCAAGCTGTGAAGGTTTTTAAAAGCCATTAAAATACAACGAACAACAAAAAATGTGTAACTACTTATCATTCACCACTTGGGGGGCTAGCTATAAAAAAAAACCTGTTAGTGTTATCTAGCCTTACAGATTGCTTTCCCCCCCTCCCAACACTCTTTACAGCTCTCCTGTTTATGTATCTTCTAGAGATAATTTAGTGGTGTATTTTATTTTCTGTAAACAGGAAATCACTGGGTTGCTTGAGTTTATCCCATTGTTAATACTTAAGCAGTGCTTTATGCCCATAATTGGTAATATTTCTATAGCCTTCAGTTTTCTTCTGCCACGTGTTACAAAATTACACCTTTCACTTCCTTAGAAAAAAATTAGTAAGACTGATTACAGCTTGAATGGATTATGACCATAAATCAAGGTTCAATTCAATCCCCTAAGTGATGGGACCTTTATAGTATGGCCAGCAAGGTGTAGCATCCTGTAGAACTGAGGACCATGGCTTGAATGGGATTTTTTCCTCAGTGTGGGGTGAAGCTTCCTGGGAGTCCCACTCAAAATTTCTAATGTCTTGAAATGGTATTTTTGGACATGCTGGACATGGAGGCCAAACACGCTGAATCCCAGACCATGATCTGTCTCGGATCCCGGTCAGTGATGAGGCCATCCATCCTTTAGACATGCCTGCCCCATCAGTACGGGATCTGGGAGGGGGCGGGGCTGAGCGATGCAATGTTCAGTCACTCGGCCCCATCCCCTGTGCTCTAATGGCCGGGCCGCTGCCCCCGATTCCGTATCATGGTTGGGGCATGTTTCCGGAATGGAGCAAGGTAACCAATGTTAGTTTTGCCCCTTTCCTGATCGTGGCCAATCTAACCATGGTTCTGTCCCTGAGGCCAGCCTCAGAACCAGAACTGTGGTTAGCTTTGACCCCCACCAGAGATTTACTGCGGTGAACATCTGGCGGTGGTCAAACAGACGTTCACGCGATCACAGCGTGATCCTCTGTGATTCAGTGTGGTTCTCTATGATCACATAAAGTCTGAAAATACCCAAAGAGGTGTTTAGTTATGACTATATACAGTTTCACGTTCGAGTTTCTTACATGTTGTGGACCATGACACATGTGGACATGTTTCGTCAATGACTCTCTGCACATGGTCAGTGTTCATTGCTGTCTAGGAGTCATTTTAAGGTCCCAACAGGCTATTCCTCAGGCACTTCAGAGTTTCAGTGCAGTCCTTAACCACAGCATCACTAACAGAGGATAGCAAAGTCCTATCCTCACGCATTCTTGGCTTGACTCTTAAGCGACTCCTGTTTGGCTTTTGAGGGTGAAAACAGAAATGCACATAACTCCACTTTAACACCACCTTAACATTTCTTATATATGTTGCCAGGCTGTATTGGTGCCCTATGCAGCCCTGCAACATGCATAAGGAAGGTTAAAGCGGTG
Organism: Sphenodon punctatus; assembly: GCA_003113815.1. Classification (NCBI taxonomy): domain Eukaryota; kingdom Metazoa; phylum Chordata; class Lepidosauria; order Sphenodontia; family Sphenodontidae; genus Sphenodon; species Sphenodon punctatus. Next base: position 341,918 of record QEPC01008415.1, on the reverse strand, counting down.
CTAAAGTAGAGTTAAGGTGCGTGTCTGTTTTCATCCTGACTGTGTCTCACCCCATGGCCTGACAATACATTGGACTTCCTTGATCCAGCTCCCTTGCTCCTGCTCCAGTTCACTTCTATAGCTAAGGCACTGTTGCTCTACTTTTCAAGAGCAACTGAGTCTATAAAGTCCATTATCCTATACCCCAGTCAGTTTCTGACAGCCATAGGCCATCAGGTCTTAAGGAACCATATCCTTATCTGAATTCACACAGTCATTCAATACCTAAAGTCAAACCAGGTTTTAACAAGGGACCTAGTTCAATAAAGCAGTTAAACACATATTTAAAGTTAAGTACATGGTCAAGTAATGTGCTGTACAAGGATTTAAGCATGTGCTTAAGGTCCATGGATTTTAATGGGAGTTAAACAAATATTTAAGCCAAACAGACATTAGGAAGCTGAATAGGAATAATAGGTTTGTTGCATTTGGCTTTGTACATGGGTATATCTTTTATCTTGAAATTGTAGATGCTAAGATAGAATGTGTTTATGCATAATGTTCCACTTATGTAAGATACAAAAACATAAGTTGGCCAAAAAGTACAGCTAAAATAGATAGGTGGCTTATTATTTGTGAGTGATATTTGCATTTTCAGGTAATCCTTTTGGTACCTGAACAATATCTGTGAATGAAAATGGGTACTCACATAACTGATGTTTCCCATATTCTGTTTGGGGTTGTTGTTGATTTTGTTTATTTTTGTTTTTTTGGCTTGGTTATTTTAGTGATTCTAGATGCATCTGGGCATGTGCAATAGAGCAGAAATTGCCAAAAGGAAATAGGCTTAATCATACATAGTTTATTCTGGCTATTCATCATTAAAAGTGTGCATTGTACAGTAAATATACCAATTATAGGTTACAAAGCCATAGCTCAATTCAGGAATGTTAACAATTTACATCCTCTGATAGAAGAGTAAACCTTTTCCGCTGGGCAAACAAAAAATATAATACCACAGCTTTCATAACACTTGGATCTCATGGAGACAATAGAGCAAAGATCCTCTCCAACTCAAGTAGAAAGGGTTGCCCTTGTAAAATTGGAGTAATCCATGCAGCACGTAAGACCTCGTAGTGATGGCACACAAGCAATGTATGCTCTATAGATTCACCCTCCTCAATACCGCAGGTACATTGCCTGTCAATATAAGCTATCCCCTCTGCTCTACCAGTGGTAATGGCTGATGGGAGAAGCTGGAATCTGGCCCAGGTCAAAGCCCTATGAAGTTGGAAATCTTGTAGGTGAAGCAGGTACGGTTATAAGGCAAAATTCTCTTTTATAGAGAATACAATGGAGCAATTCTTACTGTCGCTACTTGAGATAAATCCTCCTGAAGGAGATGTCAGAAATCCTCTGCTTAATATCATACAATATCGACCTATTATGCATCTGAAAACAATAATCTGGAGAAAAACCCAGACAAAAGGAATTAACTAAAATAATCAAAATACCAAAATAACCAGCCAAAAAGCTGCCAATGTTAAAAAAAAACAACCCAAAACAATAACCGAAACGACTACACAACAGATAGTGTGTGGATATTGGCTATTATCTGAATTGTCATTTTGTGGTACTAATTTCAGTACCAAACAGAAACTTATAGAAAAACTGTAGGGAACCTATCAACTCAATATTTCTGATGGAGTATCAACACTTGGCACATTACAATTTGCATGCATTTTTTCATTCTCATAAATTTTGGCATGAGCTTGGGGATAGACTAGACTTTAGCTTCAGTTTTGTGTTTTCCCCCTCTTCCATGTGCCTATTGCAGTTGGAGAACAATTGGAACTCAATAGTAGTTAACCTAAACCCTATAAATATGCACAGTTGTTAACCAAAGCCTTTGTAGGATAAGGGATAAAATACCAGCCTTAAATTTCAAAGTGTACTGTACTAAGTTCAAGTAGTATTGGGGTAATATTTTAATTTTAAATTCTTCATATCTTTTGTTCTCTCAGTATGAAATGGATCATTACATCTGGAACACAATTATCTTTACTATCGAAAGATGAGAAAAAACTACCGTTAAGAAAACAGTTATGCCCTTTTGTAAAGTAAAATATAATATAAGCTATGAACTAAGGAAATGCATGTGCCTTGTCAGAATTTTTTAAGCCAGGTACCCAAGGTCTCAATTCTGAGGAGAAATCCATGCATGGAGCATGCATGAATGTCAATGGAGCTCCATGAGCATAGGAGTCCAGTGCCCATCTATATGCATCTGGGCCTTAACACAACTATGCAATGTTCAATGTTTTAGTGCACTCCTAGGTCTCAAACCTGCAAAACGTATGCCTGTTGCCTTCATCACACTATGACTAGTTGCAGTGAATAGAAATAAAGTACTGGCATATGTCTTTGCAGGATGAAGTCCCTTAAAAAGGATAGGTACCCTCTGGTAGTACTCCTACACAGTTATATATGTTATCCCAAAAGAGTAAGAGGCTGTTTCAAAGATTGATCTTGACTACAATGGGCTTTGGATCATGACTTCTGTGAACTAATTGTCTGCTGTGTATTTTAAGTTGTTCAGCTCAAGTCCTGTCAGAGCTGAACTTTTATTCAGACTTCTATTAATCTCCTTATATCAGTGCAGTTTAGGAATGATTCCCTGCTTTTCACTTTTTAGAAGGGGTGAGTAAGCATGGGTCAGAGAAAGTGGTTAAAATGATATGCAATCCAGAAGACTTCACACAGACAAAAGCAATTATAGAAAGATCAGCAAGGCCATATAATAAAATAAAATACAGAGAAACATCCATGTTAGAAATTTCACAAAATGATTAGCCTTTCAGATAAGGAGTTGGGGCTTGTTGGTCCCATATTATCACTATCGTTTTAAGAAATAAAATGATAGTGATATCGTTTTACTTATTAAACACTATCATTTTACTTATTCCTTTAGCTTCAGAACCCAGCCTCCAGAGTTTATACACCCACAACTCTGAAGGGAGTACTTGCGTCCTGGAAGAGGAGAAACATGGAGCATTAGAACTACCATACTGGTTCACACTGGAGCTGAAACAGGTACCCATGAAGACAAGTACCATGAAGTCAGGTATAACCATCAAATGGTGGTATTGAGAGCTGAAATGGTACTCGAGAATGTGGGTATTGCCTATGGGAATCAAATCAGGAACTCACTTCAGCTCCACACACAAATCTAATTGTGATGGAGATATGTCTCACACAGCATTATAACCAATTTCACTAGGGCTGAATGAAAAACAAAACTATTTCTTATGAGGAAACTTGCAATTATGAGAACTGGGACCCAGATTTCATGAGATCTCAGGCCCAATGGCAGCAAAAGTGTCAGTGCCATTTTGGTTAAGGGCAGTGGCTATTTTTGCACATGTGCAATTATTTCTTTTTCTTCGCCAACAAAAAAGGCCCAGTTTTCAGTTTGTCTTGGATTAACCAAGCACTGGGATTTTAACGAGGATCAAGAGAAACATGAGGATGAGTTTCAGCCCTATATTTCACACGAAAACAATGCATGCTATAGTGAAGTTGTACTGCAATAAAAATGAAATATCCCAATAAATGAATCTGCAAATATCATTTTGGTGATCAATACTTTAGGGGTGTGCACTTTGTTTTCATTATGTTGATAATGATAAAGACATTCTTTGATTTGTTATTATTACAATAATGATAACAAAGATAAATAATAACAAAATCAATAATGATAACAAAAGACATTATTGATTTTGTAATTGCATGGCAGGTGTTTTTTTGGAGGGAAATGTGGAGAGGGGAGGAGGGAAAAGACATTTCAGAGCCAGAAACAGTGTTGAGCTCTTGAACTGTGCCTGTAATGGGAAGGGAAGGACCGGATGGATGTAATCACTGGCCAATGAGCAACACAAGCAGGTCCCAGGCAGTTGCATGGCACCCTGTGATTGCTCAATGCCTCCTGCTTCCCAGAACCAATCATGGGGGCTCTGAGGAGGGCACTAAAACCCTTTATATTGCAGGGCCAGGTTTTTTGACTCTGGTCCTGTGTTAGCTCTTGATGTGTCATGTTGCATTTACAGAACTCTAGTGCTGCTTGCACTAAATATCTTCACCAGCCCTCAGTGTTATACCTTACTTTTCCTAATACCCTTTACTTTACCTTTTCCCTTCCTCTGTTTGCCTCCCCTGTACAGATAGATAGATAGATAGATAGATAGATAGATAGATAGATAGATACTAGGCTTTTTATTGTGTATATATATTAAAATTATAGTATAGGAACAGGATAGATAGATACTTAGATAGAACACATAGCAGATAGAAGTTTATTGATATAGATACATAGATAGGAATATATTGCACATAGAATAGGTTATTAGGTGTTAGACACATATATTAGTAATTTTTCATATTGTCCTTGTGCACTTATTACGACTGCATTATAATGAGAAAGGGAGGAAGGAGTTCAACTTCTGGGAAGTCTGGGGCAGGTGTCTGCTGGCACTTCTGCCACTGGTGGCAGCCCACAATGGAAATGATACCAAAAAAAGGAATAACTACATCTTTGTTGTTGCTCGAAATGGATACCGATAATGACACCAATAATGAAAAACTAAATTTCACCAATAATGAAAATTTAAAAAACAGTTTTTAATAACAAAATATGAAAGCAAAAACAAAAAACAGCATGGGTCCTTAGTGCACACCCCTAACTTCAAAACAAAACCAAGTAAAGGGAGAGGTAAGGCCACCTTTAGAAAGGTCATGCCTGCCCTTTAAAATGGCATCAATAAAGGCTTGGAATATGCAGTATAGACATCCAGACATATCTAATGAAGGGATTGCATTAAATGGGGGAAATGATTTCTTGTTTAGAGAGTAAAAGAGAGGGTTGCAATGGTGTTGATGCCAATTCTGAGTTCAAAGGTATTCAGAGAGGCATGAGGCATCACACATCACCAAATATGTGAGACAAGTGAGTTCACCAGATAAGAAAAAATATTATAACAGGAGGGTGGGTTTCCCCCCTTCCTTCTTTCTGTTTGTACTTTTCTAAGTAGGGGCAAGAGCAAACAGAAGACATGATATACTTATAATGCAAGTTCCTTGTTAGAAATGACAAGGAAGGAATCCTAGCATTAATGACAGCTCAGACTTTTAATAAAAGTGTAGTTAAAGCTATTGCAGTGAAACTGTAGAGAGAGAGAGCGACTTAGGCTCTTTTTACATGGGTGGCACCCACGCATGCATTTCCAGAAATCTGGGTGTGCATTCGTGGGTGATTCTCATGTAAACCATGCTGCGGGGGGAGGGGTGCTCCCATGAACACTTCTGCACACCCACCTCCATCCATCCCCTATGTACGGAGCAACCGGCGAAAATGGTGGTTGTTCCATGCGTGTTGATGGGCACACACCCATCTACACCCACTTCCACCCATCAACACACATGGAGCAACGAGCAAAAACAGTGGTTGCTCCATGCATGTTGATAGGTGGGTTGATAGGTGGAAATGGGTGTAGATGGGTGTGCGCCCATTTACACCCACCCACCCACTGCACATGGACCGCAGTGCACACCTGCTAGAGATGGCTGATATCCTGCCTAACAGTACTGCTGCCAACAACTGCTGCCAACAACCCCAGACTTGGGCCCTTTTTACACAGCCCACAGCTGCATGGGGGATGGGTGTGCATGCCGGTACAGGGGCGATACAGAGGGGCCGGTGTACATGGGCACACACCCATCCACCACGCATCCTCATGCATGTCCCCTCATGGAGCAACCTCCATTTCCCGGGCTTCACCATGCTGTGGGGATGGGTGGAGGTGCTTGGCATGAGTGGGTGTGTCTCATGTTAAAAGTGCCTTTGTGCCAAGCCATGTGTTATGCATATTCCCTAAGTGGCAAAATATATCCCTTCACCTCATATGAAGATGCCTAGCTTTTCTAATTTATTTCCATTATCACCTTTTAATCTTTTCCTTGCACTGAACAGCCACGTTGTGACAATTCTAAAACCCAAGGCTTGATTGAGTCCAATGGCTATGCAATGTGCAGACAGAGGGTGACAGCACTCCAGGAAAAGTGAGCCCATTTCCCCTTGCTCCCTCACAGAAGCTCAGGCCGATCAGTGCCAGGAGGAAAATTTCCTCCTCAATCCCTCAAAAACGATGCAATCAGTATGGCTTCAGTGTCAATCCAAGGTGTTGATATTTCCTCTCCATGAGTGAAAACAGACATAACGCTAACTCTACTTTAACATTTGTTACACATGTTGCAGGGCTTAATTGGTGCCCTATGTCTGCAACATGCATAAGGAATGTTAAAGCGGTGTTAAAGTGGAGTTAGTGTTATGTCTGTTTTCATCCATAACATGCTGCACTCATCTCCACTCTGAGGAGCACTCCCCCCTGCTACCTGTTTAAGGAAGATGCAAGCTTGGCTACACTCCACAACCACCATCCCACCCAAATTCCCCCACCAAGGGAAATTAACCCTTGATTTCCTGGTGTCCTGGGGCCACCTCCCTTCCCCTCCCAAAGCCACTATGTAAAACACTGCTTCCTCTCTCCTTAAGAGGCAAGCAGAGACAAGCCTCATTCTCTCCTCCTTCCAAGAGTGGGGTGGTGGTAGAAATTGTTAAGACACAGTAGCTTTATCTGTGTGGCTGGCTAGCTAAGCTTTAAGAGAGGCTATGCTAAAAATCCTGGGTTTTGTCCCTCACTGTCTTTGGGCCTAAAACTGAAACAAGTAATTTGGAAAATGGTACATTTAACAAATTCACCCACTTTGGATCCATCCAAATGAATGAAATGAATATGGGCATTTTCACACAAGGTACTCTCCATCCACTACCCACCCACCATCCACACACTATACATGTTGCAGGGCTGCAGTATTGCCCTATGGGTAATCTCTCACCCTTCCACGCCTTCCCTGCTCCCCTAAGCGCCTTCGTCCCTTCTCACTTGCTGCCCCCATGCCTGGAACTCCCTCCCTGTCCACATCCGCCTTGCCCCCTCCCTTCATACCTTCAAATCTCTCCTTAAAACTCACCTCTTTCGCTCTGCTCTGTCTGACTCTTTATCCTGCTGAGCCACTATT
>QEPC01008415.1:320960-332615 GCA_003113815.1 Sphenodon punctatus | reverse complement strand
GATACCAATAAGGGTGGGGGGTTCTGGTCTCCCTTCACCAAGCCTGTAAGACCTGGCTGTTTGCCCAGGCCTTCGGAGGGGAGGAGGGGAGGAGAGGGGAGGGAGGGGGGAAAATGTTTTTGGGGGGTTGGGGGGTAGTTTTAATTATATATATTTATGATGTTTTATGTATTTTATTATTGTTTTAACTTGTGAGCTTCCCCGGGATGCCGTAGGCATGCGGGGGCGGCCAATAAATATAAATAAATAAATAAATACAATGTGGGACATCAAAATTAAAATAAGGAGTGTCCAAAATCAAGGGTTGGTGGGTGGGTGGGTGTGCTCCCTCCATTCCTTCTTTTTTTACACTCATGCTAATACCAATTCAGGAAATATACATTATGCAGCATGGCCAGGCTTTAAAAAAACCAGGAGAATGTTATAAAAGTGTGCATGGGTTCACAATTTGCCTTTGCTCGTGTTGCTAGCAGTTGCTGTGCTAATCTATAGAATCAAACAAAGACACTGAAGAAACATCCCCTCATTAACTTGCGCATTGCATCACACTAATAGCAATGGTAAACTATGCAAAATAAAAGTCAGAATCCCATAGTTTTCTACCTCAGTCTCCTTGTTTCCACATTTTGGTCTCACTGTGCATTCATTCTGCACATTCCTGCCTGATGTATGGACTATGGTACGCAAAGCCTTTTGTTTCATTGCATTTTTATTGCAGTTTTAACTCCTGTCACATGAAATTCTCTCTTTTTCCTTTTCTCTATGTCTGGGGGGTGAGGGGAGGGAATTCATACTCCACAGTGTAATTCATACCGAGGTACTGTTAAATCTCCCATCAAACTCTCACTCCCACTGCCTGATAATTACACACTGTAAAAAGCTGAAATGAATTTGTTCACTCCTGAGAGTCTTGCCTTGCAGAAAATTGAATTAGGCCTATGCACTTGGTAATGAGAAGGGTTTTCTCTCTCCGATATCAGAGTGTGCATATCCTTGATGCTGGCACATTATATCCCCAAGCACTGAAATCTTCATTAGTGCAGTATTCCATAGACTCATATATCAGGGAGAGGGAGGACAGGATACCTTTATTTGACACTTTCCCTGTATCACGGGAAGGGGTAGATTGTGGTAAAAAAAATAATTAAATATGGTGAGTGAGTCTGAGATCAGGAGCCCAGAAGTCGGTGGAGAGTGAAGGAGGAACCCCAGGACTGACTTTTAGTAGCTCTACTCTAACAGTTAAAAAACCAACAGCCTCTCAGCAATGAGCGAACTCAGCTGGCTCCCCGTGTCTGTGTCAAGGAGAGGGGAGGAAGAGAGCCATGCTGCTCCAACAATCTTGGGAGGCTCTCAGATGTAGGTTAGCACCTTGTGCCTTATCAGGGAACCAGGTAGTGCTTTAACCCCAGCAGCATACTCCAAGACCTGCTGGGGCAGATTTAGCTTTACTGTGTGCTCAGTCAATAAACTGCAGGGAGGCCCTGTGTAGACCTGCAACCAGGCACCCACAGAAATGGGCAACCCAGAGAATTTGGGGGGTCCAACTCAACCCAGATGCATTTGGATGCCAATCAGTGCCTGAACACAACTCAAGGGGCTACCCGATGTCCCAGAATGACAACTCTCCCGGATGCTGGTCCCCAGCCCTGCTTGTTTCTTGCCTGCACCCACACTGCCTAGGCTGACTGACCCACCCAGCTGTTCCTCCCAGCTTCCAAGTCCCACACAGCTTTCAGCTGGAAAAAAAAAAATCAATGGGCACACAGCATGCCACAGTCCCCTTAGCAGGGGTTGTTTGGGGGTTTCATGGGGGTTGTCTTCAGTCAGGCGGGTATGCTGGGAGAGGCCTCCTTGCTTTCCAAAACACACTCAAAAAAGCAGAGCGGGAAGAACCCGGATCAGCTGATCAGCACCTGGGAGGAGCAGTGGCCGGGAGAAGCAGCAGCTGGGAGAAGCAGTGGACAGAAGGAGAAGCAGCCTGGAGGAGGAGCTGGGTGAATGATTTAGCTTGGGAAGTGTGGATGTGGGCAGGAGCCAAGCTGGGTTTGGGATCAGTGTCCCAGGGCATCCTGGAAAATCTGGGAAAGTGCACTTCTGCCTCAGATTTTTTTTTCCAGGAATGGCTGGGTAACCTACCCAATGTGTTGCTGGGTAACCCATTGAGTGCCCAGTGGGGTGCCTGAAAAATGCAGGTATTACCCATGAGTACTGAATTCAAGTACTCACTGCACCCTTAGTCGTGTGCAGGGAGCTGTCTCCCCTTAGCTTTCTCAGCAGGTTCTGGAGCTAGTTTAAATCAGTCCTAGGCAGTGGATCTCAGATGCTGCTGCTGGGGATAAGGCTCTAGCCAGATCCCTACATAGGCACAGTTGATCTAACTCACTGCTAGGAGCCTTCTGGGACTGGGAAGGTCACACGGGGTTGTTCAGTCTTAGAATTCAGGATGCACCTCCTTCAGCTGCAGAGGTGGGTCCTAAATATTTATTTGCATATTTTAAAAATGCATTTAGTTTCCATCCCCTCCTGTCACAAGCAGCTCAGGGCAGCTCACAACAGTGTATCTCAACAATTAAAATCATAAAACTATCAAACATACTACTACACCCTCATCCCTCTCCTCCCACCCCCACCCTCTATGCATCTCCCCTGATGAACACCTGGCGGAACAGCCAGGTCTTGCAGATTTTACAAAAGGAGGGGAGGTCCAGGGCCAGATGCACCCCCACTGGGAGGGAATTCCACAGCCCTGGCGTGGCCACCGAGAATGGTGGAGATGAGCCCATCCATTACCTTTAGCAGTTGCCACTACAGTGGAAAAATAACAGTCCAAGTTTGGGGAGGAAGAAAGGGGGACAGTTCTGCCTCCTTGACCCTCCAAAGCCTTCTCCCCATTTTAATATAAAAACTGAAAATGAAGTCAATCATTACTGGGAAAGGTGGGATAAGAATGTGAAGAAATAATTAGGTAATAAACATGCATTCTAAAGATTGCAGGAGGATCTTGTCAGACTGGGTGATTGGGCATCTAAATGTCAAATGAAACTTAATGTGGACAAATGAAAAGTGATGCACATAGGGAAAAATAATCCAAACTTTATGTACACAATGCTGGCTTCTAAGTTAGGAGTTAACAACACTCACGAAAAGTACCTTGGCACCATTGTGGACAATAATTTGAAATGCTCAGTGTGCAGTGCCCATCAAAAAAGCAAACAGAATGTTAGGAATTATTCATAAAGGGATAGAGAATAAAACTGAAAATATCATACTGCCACTATATAAATCTATGGTGTGACCAAACCTTGAATATTGTGTGCAGTTCTGGTTGACCCATCCCAAAAAGATACTCAAAATAAAAACAGTACAGAGAAGGGCATCACAAATGAGAAAAGGTATAGAACAGCTTCCATATCAAGAGAGTCTAGATAGTTTAGGGCTCTCCAGCTTGGAGAGGAGATAACTGAGAAGGGATATGATAGAAACCTATAAAATCATTAGTGGTATGGAACGAGTAAATAAGGTGCAGTTATTTACTCTCTCATATAGTACTAGAATTAGGGGGCACCTCATAAAATGAACAAGTAACAGATTTAAAACAATAACAAAGAATTTTTCAAACTAATTGTGTACACTGTATACAATGAACTGTTGAACAATGAGCTGTTGACAGTGTCAATGTAGACAACTGGATAGAATCGGTTCGATGAAAAGACAGAGTGAAGGCAGTTTGAAAAATAATTTGTTGTCGAATTTTGTTAATAAATTAATGCTCAATAAAGAAAAAATGTGCTAGTTAAATTAGTGACAAATATTAATAACTATAAGTACATAAGGTAAGTAATTAAGTATATATCTCATGTTCATGTTTATGCTAAATTATGAAATATTGCTAGAAAAGTTAGAAATAATTTCCATGCTTTTTGGCATTTATGTTTTGTTGGAATGTATGTAGTTATATGGGGTTTTTTTTAAAAATTGCAATTATAATGAAATTTCATGTTTTTTAGAGTTTAAGTTAGGTCAAAATTCATATCGTAAATTGTTTTTGAAGAGGAAAGGTTTTTGTTTTTGAAACGGTTCTGCCTTTAATGTTTTTTTAAACCATGAGGTTTTTTGTTTTGGTAATTTCCTCCTTTTTTGCCATTTGATTAGTGAGGGCTTTTATGATATGATGATGTGAGTGTAAATTAAAGGCTTTATTTAAATTATAGCCAGTCATTTTGAAACAATGACATAAAGGAGACAAACTGCAAAGCTATGCGCCAGCCAGAAGAACTGATTTTTCAATGTTTAATAACTCAGTTTGGTCTGCACCAAGCACTATCATATTAAAGCAGCACTCAGTGGCGATCTCTTGCTCCAAGACTGTGAAATCTGGGGGCTGAACTCATGAGAGGGGAGGAGATACAGATGGTTGAAAATTCTCCCCACTGAGTCAGTGGAGAAAAGGAACTTAAGTTCCCCAGAGACTGTACATGCATCAGTCAGCAGAACTAATCTTTCAATGTTTAATAACTCGGTTTGACCTGTACCAAGTACTATCATATTAAACTAGAAGTCAGTGATGATTAGTGATGTGCACCAGGGTGTCATGTCATTTTTGTTTTTGTTAATAATGAAATATCATTTTTCATTATCATTGTCATTATTGGTAACAGTACCAATTTCAAATGAAGATTTTGTTTTTGGTATCAGTATTAGTATACACATTATATATATACACATTATATATATCCCTACGGGGATCTGCACATGTGCGACAGCCGGCGCTCCGCTCCCCAAGTCCTAATTTGCGTTCCCTGAAAAAAAGGTGGTGACTGGAAAGAACCCAAATAAATAAAACTGATCAAGCATGACTGGGAAGAACAAGAACCAGCAGAAGATCTCTCAAGAAAACACCTTGGAGATCTGCAGGAGAAGTTCCATGGTGCAGCCCGGAGAAGCTGACAGGCAGACCGGCGAGACAAGCATGGCTGGGGAAGCTGGAAAAACTGACAAGGTGTAAATTTCATCAGACTCTGGAGAAGACAGCAAGTCAAATAAGTCCCTGCACAAATTAATAGGACAAATGAGAAGAGAGATCAGATCTGACATGAAAAATTAAATTCCTCGGTGGAAGAGGGAAACAGGAAGTTAGAAGGGCTAGCAAGAAGGATCGAGGTAACAGAGGGCAGGATCTCCACACTGGAGGACCAGATCCTCACATCAAACCAACAGATTGCTGAACTTAAGAAAATAACTGAGACATTAAGAGAAAAGTGTGAAGATCTAGAGAATAGGTCACGCAGAGGAAACTTACGCTTTACTGGGATCAATGAATCAAGGGGGGCTGAAGCAGTGAGTGATCTTATCAAGGCCTTACTAAAGGAGAACTTCCCTGAATGGGAGAAATTCCATGTGGAAAATATGGACAGGGCTCACAGAGTGGGACGCCCCAAAGCAGGAAACACAGATAGGGGGGGCCCTATCATTGTTAAATTTACTATCAATTTGAAAGAGCAGATTCTGAGACAAGCACGAATAAAGAAGAAGCTGACATTCAATCAGAGAGCAGTGAAGATTCAACCAGACTATGCTTCTGACACAACGAAAAAAAGGCTGAGGTGGTCTAGATACTTTCCTACACTGATAGAAAGGGGCTTGATGCCAAGGCTGATCTTCCCAGCATGCATGATGATCGTTAGAGAGGGAAAGAAGAAGATTTTTGAAAACACAGATGACTTGGAGGCCTTTCTGGCCTCATTGCCTGCAGCAGCAAACAATCAGGCAAATTTTCAATGACTCATATAAAGGTTGAAAATTTAAACATAAGAATACTAGAATTCTGATGAAGTGAGAATTAAATCTTGGTTTATAAATTATGTTAAAGGATATATAATGTAGGGGCGGTTTGACTGGTGGAAAAAAATAAATGACAAAAAGGGTGAGGGGGGGCTAGATGGAGCACAAATGTGTAACATCAAATGGAAAACAGTCCCCAGAGGGTCTCCACAGAGGGGGAAGGAGATGGGTGCCAAGTAAGGCAGAAGGGGAGGGAAGGGCAAAGGGGGAAATTCAAGCTAAATATTATCCATGTCCAAAGGTTATGAATAAGGGGTATAGACAAGCAAACAAGGGTACTTTGAAGATCTGTAAAGCAACCAGAGCTAAGGAAGAGAACAAACTTCTAAATATTGGGGGTGCAAGAGGGCAAAAGAACCTCGAGGATGAGAAAACTGCTCCTGAAAGGGAAAGGAAGCTGAAATCTCTCCATGGAGGAAGTTAAAACTTTAACCCTGAATGTCAGGGGCCTTAACTCCCCTCAGTAAAGGAGAAGAGTAAGGGACTTTATAGAGGGTCAGAAAATTGACATCTTCTTCTTACAAGAATCATACCTCATGGAGACAGATGTGCATAGATTTACTAGCAGAAACATAGACAGTATTTATGTTTCCTATGCAAGCAAGAAAAAAGTAGGAGTGTTAGGGTATTTTCAGATGTTACGAGATCACGGTCAACCACGGGGAATCCCACGGCATGATCGTGATCCCGGAACGTCTGTTGGGGGGATGGAAGTTCCCCCCCAATGTTCACTCCTGTGAATCAGGTGGAGGAATCACATTCACCACGCAAACGGCGGTCCTGGTGGGACCGTCCCCGTTTGCGTGGTGAATGAGATTCACCCCCATGATGAAGGGAACTGTATCGTCTGTGCCCAAACCAAGGCCCAGAATCCATGGCGGGATTCCAGGCCATGGTCAATGCGGGGGGGGGCATTGTGGCCACATTGGCTGTGGCGCCCGCCTGTCTCCTGGAGGGCGGGCGGCCAGGGAAGTGTGTGGGGGCTGGGCTGTGCAGCTGCACATTGCACCGTGCAGCCCCCCCCCCTCGGATTCCCTGGAGGGATTGGCCACCATGTCTGTTCGCTATTACGTGGTGGCCCCGGCGGGGAATCAGAGCGGTGATTCTGTGCCGGGGCGAATGGGCCCTGGCACGTCTGAAATCACCCTGTCTCAGTTTTTAACAAAACAGGGTTTTCAAACTAGGTAAGATGTTAAAGGACAAAGAGGGGAGATTCCTTTGCCTGATAGGGGAGCTGGATGACACTTTGTTAACATTAGTGAATATATATGCGCCAAATGAAGGCAAAGCAGTCTTTTTTCAGAAATATCTAAAATTAGTGGCAGATAATGCGAAGGGGCTAATAATTGTGCAGAGTGATTTTAACACAGCTCTCTCTGAATTGGACTATTCAAGGGTAGGTGAACCAGGAAGCTTCCAGAAAGGCCTGGTAAAACTGGTGCAGTCATTAGGCTCCACAGAAGTCTGGAGATATATGAACAGTAAGACTAAGGATTTCGCTTTCTATTCACCCATTCACAATAGTTACACAAGGATTGACTTAGTGTTCATGGCAAATACAGAAATCCATAGAAGCCAAAAATCATTTATTCACCCAGCTATTTTTTCTGACCACAATGCAGTGATTTCATCCCTGTTAATAGGAGCAGAAACTAAAGGCAGGAGCAGGGTTTAGAAATTGAAGAGAGATATGCTTAAAAGCAACAAAAATAGAGAAATAATAGAGAAAGATTTACTGGAGTATTTTGAAATTAATGAAAATTCAGTCTCTTCATATGCAACTCTCTGGGAAGTGGCCAACGCTGTTATAAGAGGGAAGCTAATTGCACTACAAACCAAAGTTTCTAGGGGAAAAAGACAATTGACCAATGAGTGGTACAAAAAGTTACAGAGGCTGGAAGCCCAAAATAAAATAACTCCAACAAAAACTTTTTAAAAAGAAATCAGTAAAATTAAAGATATCGTTAATGGAATAGAACTAGAAAAAGTCAAAGGTCAAATTCATAGAATGAAATTGTACTTTTTTGAAGGAAATAATAAATAGGGAAAGCTGCTAGCAAATTTAATCAAAACCAAGTAGAGAAGGTCGCACATAACAAAAGTGGTAAATAGTCAAGGGAAGGTGGTTAAAGAACCAGAAAAGATCCAAGAGGCGTTTCTAGAATTTTATAACAATTTTTACTCCACTCAGAACCCAACTGAGGAGGAAATTAATAATTTCATAAGCAAGACAGAAAGTCCAAAACTAAATGAGGATCAAAGGGCCTTTTAAAATACTAAAATTACTGAACAAGAAGTGGAAGAGGCAATTGCAGAAACTAAAAAGTACAAAGCTAATGGGCCTGACGGTTTCCTGAAATAATTTTATAAATCTTTTGCAAAGGTGTTGATCCTGAGGCTGACAGGGTCAATAATATGTTGATAGTGGAAGAAATGCCACAGGATTTTTACAAAGCAGTCATTTCCCTGATTCCCAAACTATTCAGGCCACAGGATCAATGTGGAAGCTTTAGGCCAATCTCTCTGCTCAATACAGATTACAAAATTTTTGCAAAAAATCTGGCAAATAGACTGAGAGCAGTGATTTCTGAAATCATTCATAAAGATCAGATGGGCTTCATTCCCAGAAGGCAGGGAAAAGATAATATTAGGAAAACAGTAAACATAGTATATGAACTAAAGAAGCAACAGAACTTGGGCATGATTATTTCAGCTGATGCCTAGAAGGCTTTTGATTTTACAGAGCCCAGGTGTCTGTTCCTGATCATGAATAAGATGGGATTTCAGGGAAAATTTATGACCTGGGTGAAGGCGATATATAAGGAGCCAGTTGCAAGACTAATAATAAATGGCAGCTTAACAGACAGCTTTAGGCTGGAGAGAGGGACAAGACAAGGATGCCCTCTGTCACCACTACTTTTTAACGTATCACTAGAATTATTAGCCAATGTGATTAGGCAGAATGAGCTTATAAGGGGGTGAAGATAGGGGATCATGTGCATAAGTTAGCTCTATATGCAGATGACCTTCTTCTCTATATTACGGATTCAGAAAACTCTCTTCCAGAGCTATTAAATGTAATTGACCACTTTGGGAAAATAGCAGGATACAAAGTTAACAGAGATAAATCATTTGCAATTATTATTGGCCAAAATCCTGAGCAAGAACAACATCTAAAAAGAATATCACAGTTTCGGGTTATCGAAACAGGCATAAAATATTTAGGGGTGATCATTCCCAAAGATCTAAAAGAAATATATGCTTTAAATTTTGCCCCATTAGGTAAGAAATTAAAGGAAGAAATCAGACCATGGCAAAACATGATGGTATCTTGGATGGGCAAGATTAATTTGTTCAAAATGATGAAAGTACTTAAAATATTATATAAGATGATGGCTATTCCTATACCCCTCCCTGAAGCGTTCTTCAGAGAGATAGATGTGTTAATTAAGGACTTAATCTGAAATGGGAGGAAACCAAGGATTACCTGGATTAAGAAAGTGGCTATCCTGAGGCTTAAAAATAGATAGGGGATTAACTTTCCAGACATGAAATTATACCATAAGGCGGAGGCACTTAGTGCCTTGTCTGGGTGGTACCAAGAAGCAGAAACATCAGATTGGGTGAAGTTAGAGAAGAAACTACTCCAGGTGCAAACTTTAAAAGATCTGATTGTGGACAAAGGCAAATTGAATAAACAGGTGAGGGGAGAGCATCCCTTCGCAGGCATGCTGGTAAAAGCCTGGAATGAGAGCCAAAGGAAACTAGGAACTAGCTTAGGGATGTCATCGTATACTCCTATAGATTCAATGTATATGAGAGAATCAAATCTGGCTAATGCGATAAGAGTGAAATTAAAAGCGGCTGGATTGACCAGAGTCCAACAACTGTTTAAGGTGGGGAAATTTATATCAATACAAAAAATAGAAAGCCTAGTAAGAGATAAGGTTGACTACCTCCAATTCCTGCAGCTGAAAAGTGTTTGCACCTCCTCAGACAGAAGGGACTGGAAAATAGAACCATTTAAATTAGAGGAGCTATTATTAATTTATTATTATTAATTTATTATTATTATTATTATTATTATTATTATTATAAACATTTATATAGCGCCGACCATGTAGCTGGCGCTTTACAGAACATAGAAATAGACATGGCCCCTGCCTGTGGCTTTCAATCTAAAAGACAAGGAGGGGGAGACAGAGAGAGGGGACAGTGGGAGAGACAGGGGAGAAGACAAACAAACATTCAAGCGGATGCGAAGTCTCAGGTGCGTATGTTTGGCTTTGTTACAATCAGCTTGTCTTCAAAAAAAGCAAAGCAGCAGGAAGGCTTGGGAGGATCTATAAAGAATTGAAGAGGTGCAGTTATGGAAAAAAAGAAATATACATGGAAAGATGGGAAAAAAGATTTAAATCTGTCCCTGGGAGAAACAGAGGAAAAAAAGATTTGGAATCACATGCATAACTGCACTTTCTCAATGGAGCTTAAGGAAATACAAATAAAACTAACAACTAGGTTTTACTTGACTCCAATGAGACTGAAGCACATAGATACGGGGGGGAAAGGTGCTTGCTGGAAGGGTTGTTGGGAACAAGCAGATTATATGCACTGCTGGTGGAGATGTAGTAAGATTAGTCTGTTCTGGGGGAAAAAATGGAAAACAGCCAACAAAGTAGCTGGAGAACTAATTTCGTTCAAACTTGAGATAGGTTTGCTGGGACTTTTCCCAGAAGGAGAAAGAATTAAGGGGTATCAGAGTTCAGTTAAAGTGTTGTTTTTGACAGCACTGAATATAATCACCAAGCACTGGAAAGCAGAGGCGGAACTTTCAGAAGAGGAATGGACACAGAGATTCTGGTACCTCTTCAGTATGGAAAAGCTTCATGCAAGGATCCACAACGAAGATGAAAAATTTAAAAAGGTATGGACACCAATTGTGTGTGCCCTGGAGAACAAACTTCCACAAAATGACAACATAATAAAGCTGATGGAAAGCTAGCAAGTAGCCAAGCACTTAAGATAAACAGATATGAGAGAGAGAAAGATGATCCCTTGGCTCAGTTGTAAAGGTGCAAAGGACATGGATATTGTTTTGTTGTTAATAATGTTTGTACGATATTTGATTTGTTTATTTATTTTTATTTTATTTTTTATTTTATGAATTTGTACCCCGCCCCTCCTGCAAATAGCTCGGGGCAGCTTCCAACAATAAAATGCAATACATAAAAATAATTTAAAACCATCAAATAACAATCATATATAAAATTATTAAAACAGGGCCCGGGACCTCCATTTAACAATAAATAAGGTAGGGGAGCTAAAAAACCCTTACCCCACCCTCCCACCCTCCCCAAAGGCCTGGGCGAACAGCCAGGTTTTACAACTTCACCGGAATTTCAGCAGACTTGGGGCCAGGTGGGCTTCCTCCAGAAGGGAGTTCCAAAGGCGCGGCGCGGCCACCGAGAATGCCCTCTTCACTGTGGCCCCACGCTTAACACGGGGGACCTCCAAGAAGGCACCCCCGGCAGACTGAAGGAGCCATTCTGGGGCGCGGAGGGCCAGGCGGTCCCTGAGGTATGAGGGGCCCAGACCGTGAAGGGCTTTATAGATCAACACCAAAACCTTGAACCTGGCTCGGCACACTATCGGCAACCAGTGTAGAGCTCGGAGCACATGTGTAATGTGCTCCCGATGGCCCATCCCCATAAGAAGATGAGCCGCCGCATTCTGCACTAGTTGCAGCCTCTGAACCAGGAACAAAGGAAGCCCCACATAGAGCGCATTGCAGTAGTGCAGCCTCGAGGTGAC
>QEPC01008415.1:295973-316550 GCA_003113815.1 Sphenodon punctatus | reverse complement strand
TGTGTGTGTGTCTTTGCTAAAACTGCTTGTAAGTGAGGTTTAAGGTTGTCTGACTGCTTTTAAACCTGGCAGAGGAGGTGATTATAACCTGCCTAACCTAACCAAAATTGCTTGATTTAAGTAATGTAATGTCCATCCAACATTAACCCTTGGAACTCCTTGCTTCTGGGTTATGCCACCTACTGTTGTCCTGGCTCCACCTACCATTGCCCTGGCTCTGCCCACAGTTGCCCTGGTTCTGTCCACAGTTGCCCTGGCTCTGCCTACCATTGCCCTGGCTCCGCTTACCGTTGTCCGCTGGCCCACCAGCTGGCCTTACTGCCCCTCCAACCTCAAGACCCACCAGCCGCCCCTGTTCCCCTGCCTGTCTCCCCCTGCCTGTCTCCCCCATATATATATGGACAGGGAGAGACAGGCAGGGGAAGGAAAAAGGTAAAATGTAAGGGTAAGGAATAAGGATTGGAAAGGTAAAGTGGTAGGGATATATATGGGAAGATTTTAGTGCAAGCACCAGTAGATGCCGCTTGCAGGTCCTCCTCCCTCCATCATAGGCCCAGTTCAAGAGTTCAACACTGTTTCTGGCTCCAAGATGTCTGCTCCCTGCTCCCCTCACCACATTTTCCTCCAAAAAACACCTGCCAGGCTGCTAGGCAATAACAAAATCAATAACAACTTTTGTTATCATTATTGATTTCATTATTATTTTTTGTCATTTCCATTATTGCAATAATGATAACGAAAACAACAAATTTCATTTTGTTATTGATATAATGAAAATGACATGCACACCCCTAGTGGTGATCTCATGCTCCAAGCCTGTAAAATCTGGGGGCTGAACTCGTCCGGATGGAGGAGATAGGGATGGTTCAAAATCCTTCCCACTGAGTGAAGGGACAAAAGATATGCAGTTTTCCTGGTACGTGACTTTCAATATGCTTTATTTTTCTAACACATATGGCAGCCAGCAGCTGCTCAACAGCACATACACCAGCTAGCAGAACTGATTTCTCAATGTTTAATAACTAGGTTTGGGCTGCACCGAGCACTATCCTATTACAGCAGTACTCGATGGAGATCTCAGCCTCTAAGGCTGTGGAGTCTGGGCACTCAACTTGTCCAGCAGTGCATTTTGACCAACAGCAATTAACTTTTGAACAGTTCTAACTTTTGATTTTCTACAAGGATCTTTTTCAGTTTTTACATGTATGATGGTCCCCACAAATATAAGCCATGAATAAATGTTCACAACTGTAGCTCAAACAGTTTCCACAAAATCAGGGTTTCAGCATTCCCTTCTTTATAATGGAGAGTGGTTCTGCCTTTAACTTTCTTGCTGCTACTGCAGCAAAAAAATGGAGCATAGATTTCACTTTCCCCCCAACTTGACCAATTTTGGAAAGCTGAAAGAAAGAACCTCCTAATGTTCAGCTGTCTTGATTTCATTGTAAATGTTCCTCATTGGACTTATACAGACAAACTTCATTTGTCTTAATGAGGTTTGTTTCCTTTTTCTGTCATCCAAGAAAAACCCAAAGTTCCTCATTTCAAGAACTTGAGTCATGCAAAAGGAAGGTCACCCCGCATCTATTTCCAATGCTTGGCTGCATTTACTATCACTGGCTCTGACATTAGGAAATCCCATTAGCTCACCTTTTCCTCTAGAACTTGCCCATGTCACTTCCCATGATTGTGTCATTACATCCATAGCACAAGGGAATTCTCTAAGTCTCTGCCTAATTTATTTATTTATTTATTTTGCATTAGGCAGCAACATGAACTGTTTCTGTGCCTCATGGGACTGTACAAAGCACCCCAGGGTTTTAGATAAAAGAGGAACCTATTTTAGTCATGTTGCCAAAGTCAGCAGCCTCTTAGTTTTAAATAAGATGGGGTGGGGAGAGAGCCAAGTCATTCAAGTCTCATAAGCCAGATGTCTAAGTGAAGAAGAGAATGAAGTGGCACCTGATTACTGCTTACAGCTTATTTCAGCATGGGAGGGGAGTACTCCTTGTACTGCAATAGCAAGTGATAATTGACAACATCTGTTCCAGTTTCAATCCCTCTGAGACCGCCTACCATATTATGTCCTCTCAATCTCTGAGCTAGGAGGGGAATTAGTCCTTTTATATAAGATTGTTCAAAGGTCACCAATGACCTTTTCATCCTTGATCTTTCTGCCGCTCACACTGCTCTCTCAACTGCACTATCCTTCTTAGCTCTGACTACAAGCTTGATAGGCTCACCTCTTCTCGGGCCATTTCTTCATTGGGTAAAAACAGGCGTAACAGTGATCCACTTTGGCCAAGGAGCCACTGGCACATTTGTTGTGGTGCCACCAGATGTTATCCCAGGACAGCCCCAGGGTAAATAGGCAGCTAGCAGGGGAAGGGCTAGCCAGCTGCACTATTTGTTGAGCTTCTGGTTCTACCTGGACTGTGCAGGTGGCAGGACAGCTCTGCGGCCATGGAAACATTTTCTTCATGCCCTGACCTGACCCACACCATGTAGGCTGTGGTTTTCCATCAGGAGCCAGAAGCCGCCCCACCACCTGCACATATGTTTTTACAAATTGTCTCCATTAGTTGCTCTTTTTTTCCCCCTATTGCAGTAGGTCTGTTCTTGCCTCTGTCTACATCTGTCCACTGTATTTTATTTATTTATTTATTTATTTATTTAATTTATTTCTAAGGATGGGAGGACTTCCACAGCTATCGGGGTCATTACAGCTCAGGGGAGATATGGTCCAAAGGGAAGGGGTGTTTCATCAGTGAGGAGGGAGCGGTGCCTTCTTCCCATTCCCCCCTCAACCCCCCATGTGGGAAGGATGTTGGTTGAGGCCCAGGAGACCCCAGGCCTTGGCCTGGTGCTGCTAAACGTGAGGTCAGTGGTTAATAAGTCATCTACCATCCGTGAGTTAATCCCGGAGTGGGACGCCAACCTCGTGTGTATTACAGAGACCTGGCTGGACAATGAATCGGGCGCTATTCTGGCCGATCTTGTTCCAGCTGGGTTCTCTGTGCAGCATCAGCCTCAGCTGGAGAGATGGGGGGTGGTGTAGCTATTGTTATCAAGGATGCACTGTCTTTTAGGAGATATCTGGTGCAGGCTCCACCAAGTGTTGAATGTCTCCATCTTCCCTTTTTAGGGAAGGTTATTGAACGGGCTGTGGCACGGCAGCTCCAAGAACATCTGGACCACACCTGTTTCTTTGACCCCTCTCAGTCCGGGTTTTGGCCTGGGTATGGTACGGAGACTGCATTGGTGGCCTTGGTTGACAATCTCCATCTGGCATTGGACCAGGGTCGTCAGACCTTACTGGTCATGCTAGACCTTTCAGCTGCGTTCGACACAGTCGATCATGAGGTGTTGGTGACTCGCCTGCGGGACTGTGCCAAGATTGGCAGGACGGTCTTGGACTGTTTTTGTTCA
The DNA here is from genome assembly GCA_003113815.1 of Sphenodon punctatus. Taxonomy (NCBI): domain Eukaryota; kingdom Metazoa; phylum Chordata; class Lepidosauria; order Sphenodontia; family Sphenodontidae; genus Sphenodon; species Sphenodon punctatus. The sequence goes on along the minus strand of QEPC01008415.1, from coordinate 313,121 downwards.
TTCCTGGACAGGAGAACTTACCGGGTGGTCTTGGGGGAGTGTACGTCTTCCCTCCGGGACCTCACCTGTGGAGTCCCGCAGGGTGTCATTCTGTCCTCTCTCTTGTTTAACATCTATATGCAGCTGTTAGGGGAGATCATGAGAGGGTTTCAGGACATGCAGTATCATCAGTATGCTGATGACACTCAGCTCTACTTCTCTTTTTCCATTGACTCAGGCCATGCAGTCTCTTTATTTTCTCAGTGCATGTCAGCTATGGGGGCTTGTATGATGCTGAGCCATACGCAGCTGAATCCTGACAAGACGGAGGTGATGTTGTTGGGTGAGGGCTTGGGGGGCCTGGGAGTGGTTGGATCTCCTCTTGGGGGGTGGATTTTCCCTCCCATGGTCTCGCAGGTACGGAGTCTGGGTGTGCTTCTTGATTCACAGCTCAGCCAGGAATCTCAGGTTGTGGCCATGGCGGGGAGTCCATTTTGGCAGTTACATCTTGTCAGCGGTTTCGGCCATATCTCTCAGACTCTGACCTCGCCACTGTCATCCATGCCTTCATCACCTCGAGGCTGTATTACTGCAACACGCTTTATGTGGGGCTGCCCAAGAAGCTGGTCTGGAGGCTGCAGCTGGTGCAGAATGCCGCAGCCCATCTCCTTACTGTGGCGGGCCGCAGGGAGCACATGACACCTGTGCTCCAGGCTCTGCACTGGCTGCCTATAAAGCACCGGGCTAGGTTAAAGGTTCTGGTTTTGACCTTCAAAGTCCTTCCCGGGCTGGGCCCTGCCTATCTGCAGGATCGCCTCACTCCCCATGTGCCCATGTAACCCCTGAGATCATCCATGGGGGCGTTTTTGGAGGTTCCTCAGGTGAGATGGATGGCCACTGATGTGAAATCTTTTTCGGTGGCTGCCCCCGTGCTGTGGAATTCGCTCCCGGAGAAGGCTCGGTTGGCCCCCACTCTCCTGCCATCTTGATGTTTGTGTAAGACCTGACTGTTCCACCAGGCTTTTGGTGAGGGGGAGGGTTAGGGTGGGGGTAGGGAGGGAGGGTGAATTTTATAATTTGTTTTTTTAAAAAATTATTGTTCAATTTTTTGTGTGTTGTTCACCACCCTGAGCTGCCTTTGAGCAGGAGGGGTGGGATACAAGTTTTGCATAAATAAATAAATAAATAAATAAATAAATGTTTAGAGTTTTGCTACCCCGCCCTTCCTGCCACAGGCAGCTCGGGGCAGCTTACAATTTTCAAAACATTAAAACATTAAAACAACAGTTCAAAAACAACTAAAAAGGAGGACAAAAAGAAAAGTTTCTACCCAACAGCCCATCCCCTCCACTATCTCCCCTGTCCAATGCCTGGAAGAACAGCCAGGTCTTACAACTTCTCCAAAAAGAGGGGAGATCCGGGACCAACCAGGCCTCCACCAGAAGGGAGTTCCACAGCCATAGTGCAGCCACTGAGAACTGTGTGAGCCCCCGGAAGACTCGGGGGACCTTGAGCAAGGTGCACCCAGTGGACCGCAGGGGTTGGTCCAGCACCCGGGAAGTGAGGCGGTCCCGCAGATAGGTAGGGCCTAGGCCATTTAGGGCTTTATAGGCCAAAACTAACACCTTGAATTGGGCCCAGAAAACCACTGGCAGTCAGTGCCAAGAACAGAGCACTGGTGTAACATGATCCCAGTGGTCCAGTCCCACTAACAGATAGGCCACCACATTTGGCACCAGCTGCAATTTCCGAGCCGTCACCATGGGTAGCCCCACGTAGAGTGCAATACAGTAGTCTGTTCGAAAGGTGATGAAAGCATGGATAACAGTGGACAGGTCAGAGTCTGAAACAAACACTCCTCACTACAGCCTCCACCTGGAGATCCAGGTGGAATTGTGCATCGAGAAGCACCCACAGACTCCATACCTGAGAGGCCAATGGAGGGCAGACCCCATCAATAATGGGGGCCGCCAGCTCCATCGCCTTACCTACTAACATCACCTCTGTCTTGTCGGGATTCAGCCTCAGTTGATTAGCCCTCATCCAATCCCCCACAGCCGTCAAACACAGAGTAAGCACTGAGACTGCAGGGTCTGGGTCTGTTGAAAAAGAGAGATACAGATGGGTGTCATCATTATATTGAAGACACCACATGCTGAACCTCCTGAACACATCACCAAGTGGCTGCATGTATACATTGAACAGGAGAGGGGACAAAACCGAACCTGCAGGATGCCACATGAGAGGTCCCTATATGATGAAAAAGACTCTCCAAGAACCACATGCTATGTTCTACCAGTCAAGAAAGGGTGGAACAATTTGAGAACAGTCCCGCCCACCCCTGCACAGTCCCACAGTCGTGTCACCAGCATCCCTTGATCAACTGTATCAAATGCAGCTGAAATTTCTAATAGAACTAACAGGGCGAATGACCCCGGTCCATTTCCCGGCGCAGCTCATCCACCAAAGCCACAAGTGCAGTCTCAGTGCCATACCACAGACGAAATCCTGACTGAAAGGGGTCCAGATAGCTGAAGCAGTCAAGATGTCCCTGGAGCTACTGAGCCACTACTCATTCAATAACCTTCCCTAAAAAGGAAAGGTTAGAGACAGGCCAATAACTGGCAAGGGAGGCAATGTCAAGCGATGGTTTCTTGAGCAGAGGCTGAACCACTACCTCTTTGATACAACTTGGCACTCTTCCCTCCCATAGGGAGGTGTTGACCACCCCAGCCATCAACAGTCAAGGATCTAATTCACAAAATGTGGCCCTAACAACCCCAAGAACACCCACTGCATCGGCGGGTGTCACCGACTAAAATTGATCCCACAAGACTGGACAAGACGAGACTTCCATAACCTCCAGTTCCCCATATGTATTAATTGTGGCATCAAAGTCGTGGTGAATCCGAGCAATTTTATCCACAAAATAATTCACAAACATGTCACAGCAAGCAGTAGATGACTTCATTCCAAGGCAGAGGGAGGCCGGACTGACCAGCCACCGCACCACCTGGAAAAGCTCCACTGGGCAAGATTTAGCAGATGCTATGAGAGTAGCAAAAAACTCCTTTTTTGATGCTCGCATAGCTACGGAATAGGTTCATAAACTGGCGCTATGACGCAATCTGTCAGTTTCAGCATGTGAACGCCACCGTCGCTCCAACTGCTGCCCTTCTCGCTTCAGCTCTTGCAGTTCCTCAGAGAACCAAGGAAGCCTGTGGAGCTGTAGCCTGGCAGTGGATGCCTAGGAACTGTCCAATCAATGGCTTCCGTCAGCAAGGTATTCCATTACAAGACGAGGTCATTGATGAAGCAGTTGTCAAGGTCAGAGGGAAACTCACCCAGAGCCTTCCAGAACCGATCTGGTTCCATCAACCTCCAGGGGCAAACCATCCAAATTGGTTCTAATCTGCACCTCTCTGGGGGCAGACATGTGCCACGAGCGAGGCCTGCAGGAGGTAATGGTCCATTCATGACAAGGATACAGCTGATAAGTCCCCCACAACAGAGCACCTGCCTCAAGGCCAGTGCAAAACACAAGGTCTAAGGTATGTCCCCCCTGATGTGTCGAGCCGATAACTCTCTGGGACAGGTCCATGGTTGCCATGGTGGCCATGAACTCATGCGCCGCTCCCATAAGGTCAGCATCAGCGTGAATGTTGACATCCCCCAAGACTACTGACTTCGGGGATCGCAACACCATTCCCGACAACACCTCTGCCAAAGCATGTAGGGAGGCTACTGCACAGGTAGGTGCACAGTATACAAGCAGCACTCCCAAACTGTCACCCACCAAATCAAACACAAGGTGAAGACCCTTAATACCTGTAGAACTGTAGTGCTGGAACATCACAGGTCATTCAGTCCAATACCTTACCCTGAGGCACAGTATCCCATATCTAAAACATTCCTGACAGATACTTGCCCAGTCTTTTTTGAAAACCTCCATAGAAGGAGGTTCCACAACCTTTCTAGGAACACATTCCACTGCTGAACTCTTCTAACAGGAAGTTTTTTCTGATATATTCAAACTAAACCTTCCTGTTCCTTCCTGCTATTTAAAACTATTGCTTCTTTCCCCTGACACAACTCATCCATTCTGTTATCTTCAGGGAAACATCCATGGTGTTGACTTCTGTAGCAGATTGATACCTAGTAGGCATGAGTCATTGCAAGATTCAGCCCACAGAGTCATTCTCTCAGGGTCATTAACTCACCAGTCACTGGTCCTCAGCATAAAAGAGTCTTTACTTTGGCACAAAAATCCCCTATACAATAGCATACAGGTCTCTTATAGGCAATCACAATTCTCTACCATATATAGCTATGGTCCCCTGGCTCCCCATGCACCCTCTATCACACCACTTTTAGATGAGCGGCTCTACTTACCGGCTTGAAAGAAGCGCTTCTTGAAAAGCTGCGCAGAGTGCTTTTAAATGCACCAGAAGTAGTCAGCCGCCATAGGAATCGCTGTTCGCGCCATCTCTTTGAAACCGTATTTGGAAAGCCTTGAGATATCCACTGCAGTTCTCCCATCTCATGCACACTCTGGCCCTTTTCAAACAGGCCACAGTGCGTGGGGGATGGGTGGACACCATGGTGTGCATGCAGTGGGGGGTGGGCAGCCATTACACGAACACACACCCATCTCCACACTTGGAGTCATTGCCGTTTTAGCAGATGGCTCAATGTGTGGGTGATGGGTGGAAGTGGCTGGAGTTGTGTGGAGTACAGAAAAGTACATGCGCCCCCACCCACCTGCTGTGGTGGTTACAAGGGCGCCCCCCCACCCATGCCCATGCAGCAGATCTGCATGAGCATGGGGGAGGGGCATCTTGTGTGAAAAGGGCCTCTCTCTGCTTCAGTGTTTGGTAGGAGGCTGTGTTCTGTTCTGTTTCTACCTCGCCAAGCCCATTAAATAGTCTCCTAGTCTCCAACAGCCCGGAGAGCCACACCTGGCTTGATTTGCTTTGAGACAAAGGCCCTTTTTACACAGACACTCTAACACCAATAAAATTGGTGTTACCTTTTATTATACATGGTACAGAGCAACACTGCATCCCTGAAACACGGGTCATTTTCACATGAGATGCCTCCACCTATACATGGTACAGAGCAACACTACATCCCTGAAACACGGGTCCTTTTCACATGAGATGCCTCCACCTATACATGGTACAGAGCAACACTGCATCCCTGAAACATGGGCCCTTTTCACACGAGATGCCTCCACCCAGTTTTACTGGGTGGAGATGGGTGGAGACGTCTGTGTAAAGACCGCAGGCAGTGAGTGTAGGTGCGTGTGTGCTCCCGCGCAACACCCATCTCCACCCATCACCCACCCACAGAGCAATGGACTACAATGCCAATTGCTCCGTAGGTGGGTGGTGGGTGGAGATGGGTGTTTCGTGAGAGTGCACACGCACCTACAGTCACCACCCACAGTCTTTATACAGACGCCTCCACCCATCTCCACCCAGCAAAACTGGGTGGAGGCATCTCGTGTGAAAAGGGCCCATGTTTCAGGGATACAGAGTTGCCCTGTACCATGTATAATAAAATGTAACACCCATTTTATCAGTGTTAGAGTGTCTGTGTAAAAAGGCCCAAAGTTTCACCTACTTCTGTCTCCTCCTTGGTTCTCCCAGGCTGCCCGAGAGCAGCTCCCATCTATGCAGCTCTTCCTAGTAGGAAGTCACATTTGAGTGCACATTTGAGGAAGTTCTTAGCTGCTTACAGAAGGGCTCTGTGCAGAGATCCTTCTCCTACTGCTGTCTCCCACAGACTGAGTCCTCTTTGGATTTTAGTCTGTTCTGACTTACTCAGCCATGCCCTGCAGAACTGCCTCTCTTTAGGTGCTGTCCTCTCTTTGGTCGAGCACTAACAGCTCTGCGCACATAGCTACATGATAATGCTAACTGCCTTATAGTGCCAGTTGCCTACAAGGACCAATCTACCACCCTTCCTGCTTGGTGCCCCATGATCTCAGTGTCTGTGGAGCAACTGACATACCATCATCCTTGTCTACAATGTGTTTAGGGCCACTTAGCACACCAATGTGGCTGCGTTCTCACCTGTGGCAGCGGTGGTGGCAGCGGCAGCAGGAGGGTGCAAAATACTGCCCTGACATGCGCAAGAGAAGCCACTGCACATCCCCGTTCGCACCGGTTCTTTTCCCGTCGGCCGACTCCTACGCGCTGCCACGTCTTCCCTCACCCCTTCCGCTGCCACCACTGCTGCTGGAGGTGGGAACGCAGCCTGTGACTCTCACTGTGCTAGATGTCCCAAGGATTGTTGTGTAACTATAAACCTGCATGCACAGGAGCCATGCCCCCAAATCATGCCATTTCCTCCGAAAACATGATTTTTTTTAAAAAAGCTACTTCTAACTTTAGGTTACTTCTCTGCATCTTTGTCTTTTGGCTTAGTGACAAACACATTTTCAAGATCACCCCTTCAAGCATGAGGGCTAGCGTTTACATTTTTAAAAGCCAAACTAGGATAGTCATGATTTAGTTGTAAATTTCACAACTTTGCATTTTATTAAGCCCCTTTAGCACGGACCTGTCTTACTCATGACTGTTTGGTGCCAGACAAATTGCTGATGTTTTAACTGCAAGAATAAATACCATTATTACTACTACTACTTCTACTACTACTAACAATCCGCTTAAATTATGGGGGGTGGCAACTCTGATTTTTCAGTTTACTTGGGGTTGGCGGGTTGTTCTATCATGCTTATAACAACAGGGTTTTGATTTTTCCTCCCCCACTAGCTGGATTGTATATTGGTGGAGATTAAGAGAGGCTGGGGAATGTCAAGTGAAAGAAAAATGTTCTTGGGTGTGGTGTTTGTGAACATACTGTGAGGGCTTTGGCTGCACTAAGACAGCATAGCTTCCCCTCTTTCATTTGACCACTGCTGAGGCAAAAATATTATAGTTCTGCGATTTTGTTTATCTTTCTCCCTTCCCCTTATCACATTTACTCTTAAGAAAGAAGTAATACCTAATATTTTCCCACTTCTGCTATGTTCTGTGGGTGCATCGTTCAGCACTGCAGCCCTTATCTCATAGTCTAGGGGTTTTTGGATAGCATGAAAGCATGGAACTCACGAGAGAATGCTCAGAATCTCAGCATTTTCTTTAAAAAAAAATCAATTTCTAACTACCGTGGCTATGGAGGAAAATTTCCAAGTGAACTACAGCTCAGAAACCATAAGCAAATAAAAGAAACACATTTTAAAAATAATAATAATAATAATTGCATGATATTAAACCAGTCTTAGGAATTTTTGCTGTTTGACTCAGGAATCTGGACTCTTTGGTGCTAGGTATCCTGATGATTTTGCCCTTAAAATGTATACTTTCAGCTCACTTCAAGTTTGAGCTTGCATTGCACCACCCATATGTAACCACAAACACCTCCCTAAATCTGGTGTAGAACCTGTTGTGTTCTATGTGCACCTCTTAGAAGATTCTTCTCTTGTTCAAAGTACGCTTAGTTCCTGTTCTACCTAAAGCTCTGCAAATGGAGGAATAAGCTTTTAAAGGGTTGCAGCTGAGCCCCAAAAGGAAGTGGTTAGCAATAATCTCCAGTGCACTCGCTATCCAGCTGGGAGCCTGAATAAAGTTGGTGTTAGTGGCCAGAGGGCTACAGAAAAACACAAGCACTAAGTTGGTGTGTGGGGAACTCAGTGACAACAGCTAACATGTCTTGCTCTGTATCTACCCCTGTGCAGCTATCCTCTGGTGAGATGTGTGCCTTTTCATGCACTCCTTCCTGTACTGCCTTTCAATTCGGTCTGGCATGCAGGGCAGGAAAATTGCACCCTGCTCTCCTTTGACTCACATGGAACATCAGCCTCACATAATACATGTGCAGAAGGGCAGCCACTGAAAATCACTGGGGACTTATGTAGACAGGAGATGTGAGCGTGTGAGAGAGACTGGGCAGATTATCAGCTGGTAATCACAGGGCCTGTCAAGATCCTGCCAGTGCTTGTCAGGAATGGGCAAGAGTCAAGACAAGGCATGAGTGATTTTGGAAAATTTGGCAGTGGTAGGGGAGGAAGAGCGATTCCAAAAAGCAGATTAATTGTCATTTACCTCAGGAACTCTTGGTGCCCATTATTTACACTTAAATGCTGTCACTGTTCTCTTGTGATGCTTTCCAAAAACAGTAATAAAGTCAGCACAGCAGTTCAGGACTGTGATATGCCAACAAGCTGCTGCTATAGGGCTCCATCCTGTAAAGCACTTGCAAACCAATTCATCAGTTTGGTATCTCCCATTCCTGCAGGAGCTCCTGTTGGCTTTGATGCATTTCTGGTAGACTGCAGTGAGGAACTGACACAACTAGTCAGAGCAGAATTACCCACTGCCCCATGGGTATCAAAGCAGGAGGAGATGCAGAGGAATGCCTTCCCTTTTTCTTCCGCAAGTTTGAGGGTCCATGGCCGAGGACAGCAGGGCTGGCCATATGTATTTCACCACCATAGAGAGCAGTGCCTCCCTTGCCTGCAGTCCTTGCAGGGGGAGGCAGGGAGCACTGAGGGTTCCTCACTCTACAGCTGAGGAGCAGGGAAGACTTCCTAGCTGATCAACTGTTAAATGGGGAAGCCCCAGAACTCTCATGCCTGCAGCCCACAAATAGTCATGCAGAACAACAAATGTTAAGAGGGCAGCAAAATGCTTCTTCCTGGACTGCAGATTTACCAGCCTTTTAAATTAACCATACTTAGCTTCTACCTACTTTGCCTATTAGGAAAAGCCAGGCCTCTGAGGACATCCCCCATGGCAGTAACATGACCACCCTCATGACAGTCATGAGGGGAAAAAAATAGAAGGGGACGCCTCCCTATGCCACTGAGTTTCCTGGGAGCTGGATGAGTAACTAGAACTACTGCTGTTTGGTGGTCAGGGCACTGAGGGTAGGGTTACCACCTTCAGTTGTTTCTTACCTGAAACTTCCATTTTGACCTATAGGAGTGTCAGGTTAAAAACAACCACAGGTGGCAGCCCTAACTGAGGGTCAAGTGGGAGGGTCCTTGGAGACCTATCTTCTTTAACAATCCACTGCTGCAAAACTTTGACAGTGCACCCTGTAATTCCTTTCCACCTTACCCATCCTCAATACCTGCTTCTAGAGAGAAGAGGACCAAAAAAAGTTAAATATGGGCAACTGCTTGTTGAAATGCTTCCTATTATCTCTGCTTATCTTCCTGTAAGTGTGCTTAGAGAAAATGTGTAGTATACTTACACTACAGATAACGTAGCTACTGATAATGGATCTTTGCTGCTCGGGAATCTGCAGTGAAATTACTTTCATTAAATTAAATCAGAACAGGTGTCATTAGTCCTCTCTTGAGTAAAAGGGTGAGCAGGTGTGATGGGCCTGTCCTTGTCAGTGTAAGAAAAGGAATCCAAGACAATGCAATGCTGGAGGACGTGATTTTTTAATATATTTTTAATTAACACATGATATGAAGGGTTTAAAATCAGTCTCTTACAGGGCCAGTAGGGGCCATGGCTGGGGCTCAATGGTCTGAAGGGTCACAGGAAGTCCAGTCCAGGTACCCTCAGGTCCAGTGTTACCAAGGCCTTGGATGGGCTATTTATACTGGACTCTGTTCCTCCTACGCTCTCTTTCATTAAATCACTGATCCCTGAACCTTGCCAGTGGTGTGTGTGTGTACCTGTATGTGTGTGAAAAGGGAAGCGTGCATGTGTGTGTGCAAACTTATGACACTTCTTTGTTTTTGTAAGCAAGCACCAGACTGTCAATTCTTAAAGGTGTGGGACTATGGAGGGTGAAGTCATGGGGGCCCTTCATTTTATTTTTGCTGCATGCCCCACAAATTCTAAAACTGTGGTTTGGGGAAACCCCCGTGGGTGGTGGTGGTATGAGATGCTCCTCCAGGAACGGAGGCAGCCGGGCATCATTAGAAATAGCAGCACTGGGTAATTCCCGGGAGTTTTGAGATGCAGACTAGGTAAGACCCCAATAGCTGAGGTCTTACCTAGGCTGTATCTCAAAACTTCTGGGAGTTGCCCAACCCCGGCAATACTGTTTCCAACAATGCCCAGGCGACTTCCAGTCCAGTGAGGAGTGTGTAAAGCACCCCCGGCAGGGTTTCTCCAAGCCGGATTTTTATTTATTTTTATTTATTTCGCTAAATTTATTGGTCACCCCCTCATGCCTACAGCATCTTGGGGTGGCTTACAACACTATAAAACCACAATAATATTAATAAAATCATCAACAGTTTTAAACTGCAGGAGAAATCCCACATGTTGAAAAAGACCCTAAGAGTCCATAAGAAAGAAAGGCAAAAACCAACCCCCAAAAAAGGATAGTAAGGTTAAGAAAATTGTAGGGATTTTCCTCAGTTTTTGTGGAATTTTTATCACCTCAGTGAGCATTCTTTCCTAACTTTTTGGATATTTTGAAGTGGATTTTCCTTATTTTTGCAAAGCAATTTTGGTTTGGTATTTGTGTGGCTCATTCACCCAATGATTCATAGTTAATGACAGCTGTTCTGTCAAAAAATGGCCCATGTGCTATCAACAGTAGTTAAAGTTACCACAACACTAGGGATGCAGTGGATAGCATATTGGAAATGGATACCTTCCGGTAATACCTGTATTTATGGTCATCCCCAGTGTGCACCCAGCAGGTTACTTGACCCTGCCTCCCCCCCCCTTGGTGTTCAAAAATGTAGGTAGTACTGGGACTTCCCCAATCCTTGCACCCCAGTTACCCGGGCTAGCTCACTGAATGACTGCTGCTACTCCTCAGGTCCTGGTTAGGTATGTGCAAACGCGATACGGATGTTCGGAGTTCGGGCCGAACTCGGCCTGTTCAGATGACCGAACCGAACGTCTGAACCAAACGTTCGAACGGCCAAATAGTTCTGAAAAGTTTGGATGAGTCCGTATGAGTTCAGGGACGTGAAAAACATGACTTTGGGTGGGAAAAACATGACTGGAAGGGGGAGGCAGCTGAGGAGCAGACTTCCTGGAACCAGGGGTGGAGACCAGGGGTGGTTTCAGGGCCAAATGATACCGATGCCAGAAAAAAAATTCTATTTTGGTATCGGTATCGATAGTGATATTTCCGGATGTTTGCCCGGCTTCGGCCAAACTGAACTCCGCCGAACCAAACAACCGAACCCGATCTCAGGTTTTGAACCGAACATCCGAATGTCCAAACATCTGAACTGTGTTCTGTTTGCACATCCCTAGTCCTGGTCCCAGCTGCTGATAATTTCTTCCTGATTCTCCCTGACCCAGTTTTTCTGAGCGGAGATGAGGGAGTGAAGAGGTCTCTTCCCATGCAACCTGCATCCATCCCCACTATGACCTGTGGTGCCCCTATGCTAGAAGAGGCCTTCTCGCTCTCCACACACACACTCAGAAAAAGCTGTGTAGGATGATCTTGATTCAGCTAATTGGCAGGCCAGGGAGGAGGGAGGGAGCAGTGACTGGTACTAGAGGAGCAGTAACAGCCAATTGATGAATCAACCCAGGGAGCCGTGGATAGCCTGTCTGATCTCATTCGGGCACTTATTGGTGCCTGACCACAACTGGGGTGAGTTGGGCACCGCAGACTCAACACGGTGCCCATTTGCAGGTCTCATAACACCCAAGATCTTCCAATTCTAATGGTCCTGTCATTAGAATTCATAGTTTTCTCCAAACAGACAGACTTCACCGACAACAATGCTATAAACTGTCAAAAAGGTATACAAGGATATGCCCCTTGGAAACAGACTCACAGCACATCCCTTTGGAACAGGGAGTGTCTTCAGTCTTATCCATATTAGGCTATAATTGAGCAGCTTTTCAAAAATATACTATAAGCTCAGCCCCAGAACAAATAAACCATCTTCAGTGTAGATCAGCAAGGACCATAAATCATGCAAACACTATTACAGTTAGGCCTTGTTTACCACCCATAAACTGTATTACAAATTGCCTCACATTGCTTGAATTCAGCAGGGCTCCACATTTGCAGAGGGGCCTACTCAGTGGTTCAGAACTGAAGGTTAAGTATCTGTAATGCTGCAACTACCTTGCTAAAGGGCCAGGCCTGGCCCAAAATGCCACAGAACCAGACATGTAAATATCTCTTTTTTTATTTTTTTATTTTTAAATTTTTTTACCCTGCCCCTCCTGCCACAGGCAGCTCGGGGTGGCTTACAATCATTAAAAACAATTAGAATAAAATATCATAAAAGGAGGAAAGAAAATAACACCCCAATACACCCCCTCCCACTACCCATCTCCCCCACCAAAAGCCTGGCAGAACAGCCAGGTCTTACAACTTCTCCAAAAGGAGGGAAGATCCAGGGCCAACTGGGCCTCTACTGGAAGGGAGTTCCACAGCTATGGTGGGCCACCAACAATGCCCTTCTCTGCATGGCCCCCTGACAAACACGGGGGACCTCGAGCAGGACACTGCCAGATGACCGCAGGGGCTGATCCAGGACACAGGGAGTGAGGCAATCTCACAGATAGGCAGGGCCAAAGCCATTAAGGGCTTTATAGGCCAATACCAACACCTTGAATGGGGCCTGGAAAACCACTGGAAGCCAGTACAGAGAATGGAGCACTGGTGTAATATGATCCCGGCGACCCAGTCTCACTAAGAGACGGGCCACCGCATTCGGCACTAACTGCAATTTCTGAGCCATCCCATTGGGTAGTCCCATGTAGAGTGCGTTACAGAAGTCTGTTCGAGAGGTGATGAAAGTATTGATGACAGTGGAGAGGTCAGAGTATGAAACAAAAGACTGAGGTCATTGCCCCAGATGTAATGGCGAAAAGCACTCTTCGCCACATCCTCCACCTGGAGATCCAGGTGGAGCTGTGCATCGAGGAGCACCCCCAGACTCCGTACCTGGGAGTCTAACGGAGGGCAAGCCCCATCAAAAATCCAACTCCATCGCCTTACCCACTATCATGATCTCCATTTTGTCAGAATTCAGCCTCAGTCGATTAGCCCTAATCCAATAGCCCACAGCCACCAAACACCCAAAATGTAAGCACCAAGACTGCCAGACCTGAGTCTGTTGAAAAAGAGAGGCACAGTTGGGTGTCATCAGCATATTGATAACACCGCACACCGAACCCCCTAATCACCTCGCTGAGCAGCTTCATGTACACGTTGAACAGGAGAGGGGACAAAACAGAACCCAGCGGGATTCAACATGAGAGGTCTGAGTATGATGAGAAACAATCCCCAAGAACCACCCGCTGGGTTCTTCAGTCAGGAAAGAGCGGAACCATTCAAGAACAGTCCCATCCACCTCTGCACAGTCCCGCAGGCGCGTCACCAGCATCTCATGATCAAAAGTGTCAAATCTAACAGAATCAGCAGGGTCGAGCGTCCCTGATCCAATTCTCGGTGCAGGTCATCTATCAAAGCCACAAGTGCAGCCTTGGTGCCATGCCCCGGTCGGAAGCTGGATTGAGAGGAATCAAGAAAACTGATGCGATCAACATACCCCTGCAGCTGCCGAGCCAAAAAAGGGAAGGTTAGAGACAGGTCGATAGCTGGCAGGGGAGTCAACATCAAGCAATGGTTCCTTGATCAGGGGCTGAACCACTGCCTCCTTGAGGCATTCCAGCACTCTGCCCTCGTGCAGGGAGGTGTTGACCTCCCGAGCCAGCAATGTCCCCATTGTCTCCCAGCAGGACTTAACCAGCCAGGATGGGCAAGGATCTAATTCACAAGAAGTGTCCCTGACCACCCCAAGAACATCCACTGCATTGGCGGGTGTCACCGACTGAAAATAATTCCAGAAAACCGGACATGACGGGGCTTCCATAACCTCTGGTTCCCCATGTGTAATAAGTGTGGTGTAGAAACCATAGTGAATACGAGCTATTTTATCCACAAAATAATCCACAAACATGTCACAGTGAGCAGTAGATGACTCCACTCCAAGGGTGAGGGAGGCCAGACTGACCTGTCCCTGCACAACACAGAAAAGCTCTGCTGGATGGGATTTTGTGGCTGCTATGAGATCAGCAAAGAACTCCCTCTTTGCTGCCTGCATAGCCATGGCATAGGCTCGTAAACTGGCTCTATGCCGCAATCTGTCAGCTTCAGTACGCGAACTTCGTCACCATCGCTCCAACCACAGCCCATATCGCTTCAGCAACTGTAACTTCTCAGAAAACCATAGAGGTCTGTGGAGCTGCCACCTGGGCAGTGGACGCAGAGAAACCATCCGATCTATGGCCTCAGTCAGCAAGGTATCCACAGCACAACAAGGTCATCGATGAGACATTCATCAAGGTAAGAGGGTTTCTCCCCCAGAGCATTCTGGAATCGTACCAGTTCCATCATCCTCCGGGGGCGAACCATCCAAAATGGCTCAGCACATTTCCGGGGGCAGACATGTACCAGGAGCAAGGTCTGCAGAAGGTAATGATCCTTCCATGACAAGGGCGCAGTTGATCTCTCCCCCACTAATGGAGTACCTGCCTCAAGGCCGGTGCAAAACACAAGATATAAGGTATGTCCCCCCTGATGTGTTAGGCCAATAACCATCTGGGATAGGCCCATGGTGGCCATGGTGGCCATAAACTCATGCTCTGCTACCCCAAGGGTGGCATCAGCGTGAATGTTGAAGTCCCCCAAGACTACTGTCTTTCAAGACCGCAACACCACTCCCGACAATACCTCTTCTAGAGCATGCAGGGAGGCTTCTGTACAGGCAGGTGCACAGTATACAAGTAGCACCCCCAAACTATCATTTGCCAAATCGAACACCAGGTGGAGACCCTCTGTACCTAATATGGATTTCACTGGATACCTCCTCACAGACCATCCCTCCATAGAAATCATGGCTACACTGCCCCCGCCCCGCCCCCCCGGTCCTTCCAAATGCAGCTATTGCTGCACAGAATACCCAGCAGGTACAAGATCAGCCAGAATAGGCTTCAATTCATTGTCCAGCCAGGTTTCCGTGATACACACGAGATCGGCGGCAGAGTCCAGGATCACTTCCTGGACTGTTGTTGCCTTATTAACCACCGATATAGCATTTAACAACACCAGCACTGGATCGGGGGTCCTCTGACCAAGAACCATCTGCCCCTCTGCCTGGGGGGTAGTGAGTGGGGCATGCATCAAGCACGTGCGCCACCTCACCGATCTCATCTCCCCCCACTTAGGCCCATATCTCCCCCATCGTATCACAACCCCTATGGACGCGGGACCTCCCCTCCGGCCATCCAGCTGAGCCCCTCTTTGGTTGTCCTGCCCAGGCAGCAGGGGAGATCCTCCCCCCTCCCCCCCATATAACTTTCCAACCCTACCTCCCTAACCCAATCACTACCCATCCCTCCTAACATCCCACCCACCATCCCAAAAATAATAATAAAAACCCTTACCCTCCAATTCCTCACAACTCCCCCCCACATAAACCTCCCCAACCTCCCAAAACACCCTCCACAGAATAAAATCACCTCAAATCCTCCCACCAATAACCATGCCACCTAAACCCTATAAAATCTCCAAACTCTTACCCCAGCCCCCCTGGACCCCACTGAGAGAGGGAAAAGGAGCACAAGGGGCCGGGATGTCCCATCCCTAAGGCCCTCCGGGCTGATTCAACCCCACAACACAGCTCTGGGAGTACAAAGACTGTTGCAGGGGTGAGCCCAAGTGACTCCCAGCCCTCAAGTGTGTCAGGTGCGGCTTGGCGTTTGGCAGCAGCCAGCAGGCACGCTGCTCTTCCGACCCTGTCAGGCCAGAAGACCCACCCAGCTGCTGCCGGGGGAAACTCCTGGCTCCACCGCCCCCACTCCTGCTGCCACTCCAAATGGTGTGGAAATGTACATTTTCATTTTTAATTGTACTCACAATAAAGTTATTTTTATTTACAGAACAAAAACAATAAAGCTAAACCCAGGTATATCCATGTGTATCGTGTTAGGATGCTGTTAAGTACTGTGAGCTCCACTGGAGGGTTCACAGGCTGTTTAAAGAGAAACACAATTCCTGCAGGCTACATAGTGAAGTGGTATATCTTTTAAATGTAACTTGAAGGTTGTTTGATCAAGATTAAGCAACACAAGAGCAGCTGGGATTCTCTATGTAGCAACAGGTAGAGGTAACCAGGGGTGTGCAATTCATGCTGTTTGAATTAGTTATGAAAATGATTCAAACCCCATTCATTTTTGTGACTAATGTTACAAAAATGGATGAATAAGCGAACAATTGTCATTTGCTTTCATATTTTTGTGTGTTTCATTTATTTAAAACAATTAAAAATTAAAAATTACTGCACAGGGACAAAATGGCTGCCGGGGCCATTCTCTGCATGTTTGGCTCTTTTTGGTTATTTTAATTTTAAAATACATTTTTACTGGCCGTCAGACCATTCTGTACATGCGTACCCTTTCCTAAAATGGTTTCAGCAGCGTCAGTGCCATTTTGGAAAAAGGCAACCAGTCTGCGCATGGACAGACCAGCTGCTATTTTCCAAAATAGTGCCAGTGCTGCTGGTACCATTAAGGAAAAGGGTTGAAGGTGCGTAGAATGGCTCCAGTGGCCATTTTGCAGATGCAAAGTGATTTTTAATGTTTTAAATTACTTTTAACAAACAAAATAACTGAAAATAAACATTTTCTTTATGACTGTACACCCCCCCCCCACCCCCCCCCCCCCCCCACAAAGGGCTTTTTGTAAAAGATAACAGAGCTGGAAACAAGAAGATACACTAGTAGAAAAGAGGTAACAGGATGGAATGAGGGCTAAGCAAAGCAAGGAGGGGCTAGTGAACCAGGCAGAGAGGGAAATACGGTTTAGTTAGGAATGGTGTGAGGCTAGGGCATCAAATAGATGGAGAACAAGGGCTTATCAAGGGGCAACAAGAAACCAGACAGAGAGGGAACAAGGACTTAGCAAGGCCAGGTGAGGAGGCAAGGAGCCAGGCAGAAGGAAGAGAAGTTATGAGGCTAATGGGCCAAGACAAGGGTACAAGAGAACTAGTAGAGGTGTGAACCAGGGACCTATGTCATTTTTCATTTTCGAATTTATTATTATTATTTATTATTATTAACAAACATTTATATAGCGCCAGCAGTGTACCTGGCACTTTACAAAGTAATAAAATAGACACGGTCCCTGCCCCTAGGGCTTACAATC
>QEPC01008415.1:278100-295136 GCA_003113815.1 Sphenodon punctatus | reverse complement strand
AGCAGGCGGCATCGCCAGGTGGCAGTGGAAGAGCAGGGCAGGCACGTGGTGAGAGGGCAGGCAGTGAGGCATGAGCAGCAGTAACACTGGTAGTAGTACCCCAAGATGTGCCAGGATCTCATTCCAGAAGGTGGTGTAGGTGGGAGAAAGGGAAAGAGTCAAGGAGGAAGCAGTACCATCCATTCAGTTGGAGTGGGAGAAAGGGTATTGGTCTGGGAAGGATTGGAGGCATCACCATAAGTGCGTAAAATTATGTAGTTGCTGTGTGTTCTTTCTTCAGAGAGAGTGATACTGCTGCTGCTTCTTCAGATGGTGCTGCTGAAAGGGTGCCCTGGACAGGGCAGAAGAAAGTGAAGCGCTCCTGCTCCTCCAAAGTGTGGGAGTGGTTCAATGACTCAAAATGCGGATTTGCAAGATGCAGGGTATGTGATGTTGGGGCTGGAACAACAGGGAATGGATTGGCTATTATGACCTGCTAGGTACTAGTCCTCCCCAGAGACAAATTGGCCACTGTCAGAGACAGGATGCTGGGTTTGATTGACCATTGGTCTGACCCAGTATGGCACTTCTTATGTTCTCTTATGTTCTTATGTTAAGGTCTGTGACAAAGAAATCTCTATGCGCTTGCTGGGAACCATATCGTCCAGGCTACTCAGCCACATCAAAATGATGCACAAGTTTGACTTGGAGTGGAGGAAGGTTGGTCGGGTTGCTGCTGATGACACCACCAGGCAAAAGGAAGATCTCAGACAGTGGGAAGCATCCCTCATCCGCCTGATCCTCCCCTCCCCCGGCTGCTCCAAAAGCACCCTGCCTTGATGAGTTATTTGGGGGACTTGGACAAATCCACAAAGGCCTTCTTTGGGGGCATAGAAAAATCTGCCAAGGCCCTTAAAGAAGACCTTTGTAAGCAGTGGAGGAGAGTGCAAAAGAGAGAGTGCCAGGCCAAACAATATTCTAAATGCCTCTGCAAACAGTGGGAGATATAGGACACCTCTCAAAGAGTGGCAGAGGAGCATTGCTGGGGTGCTGGAGGCCACTAAGGGTCATGGACTGCATGTGTCCCCTGACCCCAGCCCATATCTGTTGAACTTCTGCCCAAATTCCCCAGGGTGCCAAAGGGAGAGGGCATGGAAGATCACTGAGTTTTTTTAAAAAATTCAAATGTATATTTTACTGTTAGTTCAAATGTTTTCTTCAATGTTTAAATGTTGTTTGTGAATTGTAAATTAAAGTTAAAATACCTGTTAACAAGAAAATGTGACCTGTCCCATCTTTCATCCCTCCCACAACCAGTAGCAGTAGTGAAGAGAAGACAGGTGTCAGGCACACATGAGCAGCAGCAGGACGGGTAGCAGCATCCCAAGACGTGCCGGGGCCTCAATTTGAAGACAGCACCCCAGGAGGGGCAGGGCTTGTGTGTGTGAGAGGGAGGTTCTCCGAGCAGGAGCAGCAGCAGCAGCAGCAGTGGGCATCTCCAGGTGGCAGGCAGGTGGCAGAAAGGCTGGTGGGTAAGTGGGTATGAGCAGTAACAGGACTGGTAGTAGCACCCCAAGACGTGCTGCGGTCTCAACTTGCAGACAGCACTCCAGGATGGGCAGGGCTTTTGGGTGTGAGAGGAAGGCTTTGGGAGCAGGAGCAGCAGCAGCAGCAGCAGCAGCAGCAGCAGCCATCACCAGGTAGCAGCAGAGGAGCAGGCAAGTGGCAAGCAGGTGGGTGGGCAAGCAGTCATGAGTAGCAGTGGGACTGGGAGTAGCACTTTAAGATATACCGGGGTCTCATCTTGCAGACAGGGGAGGTGTACTGCTTCTGAACCACCCTTTGCTCCCTCCTCCAGTGCCAATATTAGTGGAAGGCTGTTGCTCCCTGCCTTCCACAGATGCCATTTCCAAAATCTCTGCAGTTTCTTCCCCTATTAAGACCTACAGATTGGAGGGGATAAACAAGGTCTCTTTATCTTGGGTGGTGGGCTCCGATCAGTGACAGAAGTGCAAGCAGACCTGCCAACTCCCTCACACCTATGCCATCACCCACGCCCCGAGTGGTGCGGTGTCTTCAGTTCACAGAGAAATTGCCCCATGGGGGACATCCTTGGGAAGCACCTCAGTGATTTCCCCACAGGGAGTAGGGCATAGGAGAGAGAGAGAGAATTAGTTAGTGAGCGGATTCACTTAATTCAATTATTGTGATGTGTGGTAGCAGGTGCAAGCACATAGGCACATATGTTGTGTGTTTCTTTCTCATTCTGGTGGGGGTTTGCTGCTGAATGTGGGCACTGAGCACAGATGAGCTCTCTCTCTGGTTCTAGTGGGTGGCAGCTTGGGCAGGATGCCTCTCTCTCTCTCTCTCTCTCTCTCTCTCTCTCTCTAGCAGCAGGCTGTGTCTCTCTGACTCACTGTCTCTCTCTGGTTCTGTATAGCATCTCCCTCTCTCTCTCTTGTTCTAGAAGTAGGGAGGCTCTCTCTCTCTGGCAGGTGACAACATGGGCAGCAGTGTGTCTCCCTCTCTCCCTGTCATCCTAGCAGCAGGGAGCCCAACCCCCTCTGGTTCTGTATAGCAGGTGGAAGCATGAACAGCAGCATGTCTCCCCCTCTCTCTCATCCTAGCAGCTGGGCGACCTCTCTCTCTTGTTCTGTATAGTCTGTGGTGGCATGAGCAGCAGCATGTCTCACCACCTCTCTCTCATTCTAGCAGCAGGGAACCTCTTTCTCTCTCTCACTCTCTCTCTCTCTGGTTTACAGAAGGTGGAATTGGTCAGGCCAGTTCAGCCACTGCCACTGCGTGAAAATCTCTGTATACAGCTTTCAGATTCCTACCTGACACGAAGTCAAGGCTTCAGCTAGCAGAGTATGCCCCCCAGAGTGGCTTAATGGCACCATGTGAGGTAGATGAAATGGCAGGTGGGCACTGGCAGTTTGCACTGCCCTATGTTACATGGTGTCAACTTGCAGAGATTCCCCCAGGGAGGGAGGACAGAATAATAAAGAGAGAGAGAGAGAGAGAGAGAGAGAGAGAGAGAGAGAGAGAGAAGGGGGGGTGCAGCAGTTCCAGCCACCATTTGGGCAAGAGGGGTGGGATCAGGAGGCATCAAGAGAGAGACCCAGGGGAAGTCTCAAATGTGCCCCCTCACTCCAAGTTCACAGCCAGCTAAGGGAAACACAGCATCAACACGATGACCTTCAGGAACAGCAACTGCGCCACCAACCCAGCACTCAGCCTCAAATTGTGAGAACTCATGATGTCCCCCACCTGAGAGACCACACATTTGATGGGCATCCTGGCTGGTGGACAGGACACCCGTTCCTGTGACACCCTGGTCAGGACCTTCCATACTTTCCCTTTCTCCATCCAGTTCTGAAGGGGATCGCTGCTGGGATTCAACACAAGTTGTCTAGGTACATTGCCACTGAAATTTTTGCATTGTCAGACTCCTTCTTCCTCTGTCAGCTGCTGCTGCCAACCTCCTCCCCAATTGCCTGTGCCCACATTGCCTGCCATGGGGTGGTCCACTGGGTGCAGGTGGTGGCCATCAAGGAGCTGCTGCTGTCGCTGGCCCTGCTACCGGTGCTGCTGCTGGCGGGGACTCTGCATCTCCTCCCTCCTACTGCTGCTTCACCCCTCCTCATGTCCCTGCTGCTGCTACTGCCATATAACCCTCTCTACTGCCCACACCCTCTCCACCAGAGCATGCTTTCTCAAGTGGAAGTCTGTCGTGCGAGATGCCACAATCACCTTCATACTAGGGTCAAGTATGGTGGACAGAAAATAAACCTCCTTCTCAATCAGGGGGTCACACCACCTGCTCAGTCCCTTCTTCAACCTTTGTGCCAGGGCCACCATCTCTGGTACAAGGTGTCACTCCTCCGGCACCTCCTCTAGGTTCCTCAGGAACCCAGCCATTCTCCTCACCAGACTATGGACCAGGGGGATGACTTGGCTAAGGGTGGCCTTCAAGACACTTAGGGTCTCCATCACATCCTTAAATGGCTTAAGGATGTACACGGCCTGGGCCATCATGACACATTCTCCCACCCTAGTGCTTCTACTCCCCCAGCTCCACCTGCTTCTCCCTCAAGAGGTGCCCGTTCATGCTCTTATTAAGGTACCCTGTGATCTTTCTGTCCTTATCGATCAGCAGGGTAAGGGGACTGCTGCTGGCATCAATCTTCTCCCCCAGCCCCAGGGCATCCTTCACCACCAGGTGCGACAGGGGATCTGCTGGAACCCACCATCCTGCACTACCCTCTTTATGTTGGCTGCAATGGTGGTGACCACAAACTCCCTGGTGAATGGTCCTGGGTTCCTCTGTTAGCCACCCCTTCACCATGGTGTTCAAGACTTCTCAGATATTTATGACAGTGTGGCTATCGTTCATGACATGAGCATGAAGCAGAGCCCACCTGTACCCTGCTCCCTCCCCCCTGCCACCTACTGCTCCTCCTCCTGCCACCCACAGCTGCCGCCAGTGAGTTGTCAGGGCCAGACAGGCATGCTGTGCATTTCAGCTACTCCAAATGTCTGTGGTGAAATGCACAACAGCCCCACCTGCCCTGGACAGATGCTCCCTCATCTGCTCCCTGGCTGCACAGTACAGGGAGGGCACCACCCTCCTTCTGAAGGTGGTGTATGAGGGAATCTGGTACTGGGGTGCCAGAAGTGCCATCAGCTGGCATAAGGACATGCACTCCACCATGCTGAAGGTCTTATTTGCCACTGAATGGTGCCTTCCATGCCACGACAGTCCAAACCCCAGCTCCTTCACAGTGGCCTGACGGTGCTGCTTCTGCTGCTCATAGGGGGCTTGCTCTCCCTCATTCCCCTTCCCGTGAGCAGAGGAAGAAGGTCTTCTCACTGCAGCAAGGAACCCATTCCTGTCCACATTGCCCAATGTCCCTTCCAGCAGCTTTGCCCTGCATGCAGTTCTCAGGTGGGAGAACATTCCGTTGTTTCTGAGGGTTTCCCTTTTATTCTCACAGTGAATGCAGGCCACCTCTCGAGTGTCACCTGATTTCACTGACCTGAAGTGGTCCCACACAGGCCTCCTAAGGGGGCTGTGCTTTCTTCGTGCCACTGCTGGGGGCCACCACCTCTTTCCCCAATGGGGCCACAGGAGGAGCATCATGAGTCAGTGGGACTGTGACAGAGACAGAAGCCAGAGCTGAGCCCTGTCTTGCCCTGCCTTAAGGCTTAGCTACCCAGAGGGTGGTGTCTTGTTGGAGCATAGGATTTTGGAAGCTCAGGGGGCACGGAGTTGGGAGCGGCCTCTTTGGAGTTCACTGTGCTGCCCATTAGGACCATGCACCTGTCGGTGGTGGGAAGCTGGAGCTCGGTGCTGGTGAGGGGGCGGAGTCAGAAACCTTCAGGGGAGGAAAAGAGTCCACTGAGCCTACAGCTGACTGAGCTGGGAGCAGCCTCGTTGGAGTTTGCTGTGCTGGTCTCATAATCTTGGGAGGTAGGCTGCCACCTGTGGCAGAAGTGTCAGCAGACTTGCCAACTCCTCCACACCCACACCCTTTACCCAGGCCACCTGTCCCAGACTTCTCAGTACTGTTTCCCTTACTCATTGTGATACAGAAGTGCACACAGTATGTACTATGTAATATATAATTTTATGTATATCTATAACCGTGTGTGCTTGTGTGTGTGTGTTGTGTGTATACAGGGAGAGACAGACAGGGGAAGGAAAAAGGTAAAATGTAAGAGTATAAGGAAAGGTAAGGTAGGGTATGGCTGTATACACAATGAGGGCTGGGGCAGATTTTTAGTTCAAGCACCAGAGTTCTGTAAACACAACCTGACAGAGCAAGAGCTAACACAGAACCAGAGTCAAACAGCCTGTCCCTGCAATATAAAGTGTTGCAGTGTCCTCCTTAGAGACCCTATGGTTGGTTCTGGGTGGCAGGAGGCATTGAGCAATCACAAGGTGCAATGGAACTGCCTGGGATTGCTTGCACTGCTCATTGGCCAGCGATTACATCCAGCAGGTCCTCCCCCTCCCATCACAGGCCCAGTTCAAGAGTTCAATACTGTTTCTGGCTCCAATATATCTTCTCCATCCTCCCCTCTCCACATTTTCCCTCCAAAAACAACTGCCACTAATAACAAAGTGAATAATGAACACAACCTTTGCTATTGATTTTTTAATTATTGATTTCATTTTTGTTATTGTAATAATAAAAACAAAAATGAATATTTTCATTTTCGTTATTGATACAATGAAAATGAAGTGCACACCCTTAAGAACTAGATTTTCAAGGAATGGGCATGAGACAGGAGGTAACTATTACACGCTCATTATAACAAGAAAAGGGGAAACCAACCTGAGGAACATAACAGCAAAATAAAGGGAAATGTAGCAGTGGGGGTCAAGACAGAGGACAGAAGCCTAAGGAGATGTTACAAGCCTAGATCAGAACACAAACTAAATGGTCTATATGAAGGGGCAGGGGAAACAATCCAATCCAAAGAGAGCCAGGAAAGCAGCTGCACCAGCTACAGGTAGAATCAACAACCACACACACTTATGGGATCACCAGTCACACCCAGAAGCACTCAACAGAGAAAGCTAGAGATCCAAAGAAGGGGGATGAGCAGGATAAACATAGGAAGGAAAGGAGGAAAGAAAGGAACTATGAATGAGATTCAAGGTACACAT
This sequence comes from Sphenodon punctatus, assembly GCA_003113815.1. Classification (NCBI taxonomy): domain Eukaryota; kingdom Metazoa; phylum Chordata; class Lepidosauria; order Sphenodontia; family Sphenodontidae; genus Sphenodon; species Sphenodon punctatus. The sequence goes on along the minus strand of QEPC01008415.1, from coordinate 288,481 downwards.
ACACACACACACAAACACATACCATGGGCAACAGGGAAGAACACAACCTAATGCAGGAAACACAGATGATCGAAGAGGGTGGGCAGCATGAGAACCAATGGGAAAAAGCAACAGACATTCTATTAACTTCGTAAAGCTCCCAGAAAACCTTAAATACCATCACTTGACTTTGATTCCCTCGCCAGTTATCGGCCAGTCTCTAACCTTCTCTTTTTAGGGAAGGTTATTGAGTGAGTTGTGACCCAGGAGCTGCAGGGGCATCTAGACTGCACTGGTTATCTGGATCCCTTTCAGTCCATTTTTTTCCGGGTTATGGCATGGAGACTGCGCTTGTGGCCTTGGTCGACGACCTTCGCTGTGAATTAGATTAGGGTCGTTCGACCCTGCTAATTTTGTTAGATCTGTTGGCTGCTTTTGATATCATTGACCAGGAGATGTTGGTGACTTGCTTGCAGGATCGAGCTGGAGTTGGTGAGATCATCCTTGACTGGTTCCACTCCTTCCTGGCCGGGATAACTCAGCGTGTGGTGCTTGGGGATTGATCTTCACCTCCACGGGACCTCACGTGTGGTGTCCCGCAACTCTTTTTCAATGTGTATATGCAGCCACTTGGTGAGGTTGTGAGACGGTATGGGGTGTGGTGTCATCAATATGCTGATGACACCCAACTCTATGTCTCGCTTTCATCTGACCCAGAACCGGCAGTCTCGGTGCTTACCCAATGTAGCCGCCCAAGCTGTGTTCAGGAGGGGCGGGGTATAAATTTAACAAATAAAATAAAAATAAATAAAATAAAAATAAATAAATAAATAAATGTCTGGCGGCTGTTGGGAATTGGATGAGGGCAAGCCGACTTAAGCTGAATACCAACAAGACAGGGGTTATGGTGGTGGCGGTGGGAAGGGCAGTGGATGTGGCATTCCCATCATTGATGGAGTCTGTCCTCCGCTGGTATCCTGGGTCTTAGTCTGGGCATGCTCCTCAATCCTCAGCTCCGCCTGGATTTCCAGGTGGGGGCTGTGGCAAGGAGTGCGTTTCACCAATTATATCTGGTGCAATGGCTTCGGCCATATATTTCAGATAGTGACCTGGCCACCATCATCCATGCTTTCATTACCTTAATACTGGACTATTACAATGCACTCTATGTGGGGCTACCTATGGTGATGGTCCGGAAAATTCAACTAGTGCAGAATTCTGTGACCCGTCTCCTTACGGGGATGGGTTGCTGTGAGCACATTACACTGGTGCACTGGACTCAGTACTGGCTGCCTATAGTCTTCTGGGCCTGATTCAAGGTATTGGTTTTGACCTATAAAGCCGTATATGTCCTGGGCCCGACTTACCTGGAGGATCGCCTCAATCTCTGCACTCTGGAGCGGCCCCGGGTGCCACTATGGAGAGGGCATTCTTGGTGGTTGTACCTAGGCTGTGGAACTCCCTCCTAGTGGAGACCCGGATAGCTCTGGATCTCTCCTCCTTCAGTTGTATCTGTAAAACCTGGCTGTTTTGCCTGGCTTTTGACGAGGGAGATAGGGTGTAGGGTGGGATGTGGGGAGGGATGGTGGTTTGGTTTTGTGCCTTGCCTTTTTATTGTATTTTATGGTTTTATTGATTTTATATGTTTTAACATTGTAAGCCACCCTGGTCTGCTTTGAGCAGGAGGGGCAAGGTATTAAATGATTTTATAAATAAATAAATAAACAAATAAACAAACAAATAAGGCTGGGAGTCAATCAGGAAACTGGCAGGTTTGTCAACAAATTAAACCCGGTGAGGGAAAAGCTACGGAGAGTGCGTATGAGAGAGAACACACAAGTGGGAGTGGGGGGGAAAGCTTCAGCACATCCCAGATGGTGGTGTAAATGAATCAGCAGTCGCCAGCCAGCACCCAAGATTGCATGTTGACACTAAGCCCTGACACTTTCCAGTCTTTGTAGCAGGCCTCAGAGATTCTGCTTTGAAGAACAAACACATGGACAGGCACTATGGGAATGGGAAGACCACAAGTTGCTTGCCCACGTTACTGGGTCAGGAGAAACCTACAAGAAGAAAAGTCACAGCAGTGAAACTAACATGAAACTTTCTTCTTGTAAGAAGATAGAATGCCCATTAGAAAATGTGGACCACAATGTTTGCTTGTCTTGCTGTGACTCCCTTCAAAAGCCTAGATACTATTGCAAAGAGTCACATAGTGTCATTCTTGGTGCAACACAATTTTTGAGTTCTTTCTTGGCAAGATATATAACAGGTCAGGCTAAAATATAGATTAAGTCTTACCTAGAAATGGATGCCACTTGCTGCACCTGAATGAATTAATTCTTGTTCAGTGAACAATCATTTTCTATGGGGCAAGGAAAATGTCCTTACCCGGACCGACATTCTGCTGTATAGAATCCAAATACACATTAACACTACTGATGTTATACTTTTAACAGTCTTTTCCAGGGAACCATTGTAAGCATTTCAAAATGTGCCTATAGGTTTGGATGTTCTTCTTCAAAAGTGTCTTGAACTGAAGTGTTTCTTTATAACCTTATGAGATAATATGCATTATTGGGTGGAAAATACCACATTTTATACAGGAAATGTTTATGTTGTAACACCTCCCCCCAACCCCAGAGCCTCCTACATTTTTTGGTAAAAACTTTTGGAGTTCTTTCTTTTTAAAAAAAGCTCCTTTCTTTCCACCATCCTTAGCCACAGTGTTAACCCTCCACTTTCCCCCCTCTACACTGATACAAAAAGGAAAAAAAGGAAGTAGAAAACAAAAGGAGAAGACAATATAAACAGTGATTGCCCCTTTCCTTTCTTCCTCTCCTGCAAGATGGAGGGGAGGGGGGAGCATTCGTATCTTTAGAGCCAGTTAAGCTGCACTTGCAGTGTCTGTGAAAGGGTAGGCCTTTCTTGATTCTGTATGCTCCAGTTCTCCTGTATATCGGTTTCAGAGGGTATTCACACATTGATCTGTGCAGCTACACTAGTGTAAACAATATGTAATCCTTGGCTGAACATACCTTTTCTAAGTCATTGAGGTAGTTAACCACAATTAAAATTAAACAAACTACCCCAGCCCTCCTTTTAATCTACTCTTTGACATTCCTCCAGTCACTGACTGTGCAGTGAACTGTTGACTTCAAATTGACGTACCTGCTGAAGGTAAGCAAACAGCTTATTCTCTCTGTGCCTTATAATATCATAACAAGCTGTAGTCATATGATTAAGACCTGCTGTTTGGATTTTTCCTATGGAATAAAGTAGTGATTCCCAAACTGTGGTACATGTACCATTGGCCGTCCACAAGTCCATGGTAAATGGACAGCAACACCTGCCAGGGCTACAGCAAAATGATATTGGTTTCCTCCAGTGCTGTGGTCATCTTCACAATGGGGGATGTTTCAGGGATGACAGGCATCTTATGCAATACAGCGTCATCTCACCTCCCACTTTCTCCCTGAGATGGTCATAGTGACAGGAGAGAACAAAGCCACCTTGGGCAGCCAAGGCCACTTCACAAATGGGCTCCATCCCTCCTGGACAGGTGAGTAGTAAACCACAAGAAATTCTGAGGATTGGCAATGGTCCATTGGTGCAAAATGTTCAGTAACCAATGGTATAAATTATAAAGATCCAATTCTATGCTAATCATTTACCCTCCTATGAAATCAGGAATGACTCCACAGAGGTTAATGAAGTCACACACAAGTAGGTAAGATCAGAATGAAGACCAAAGAAGCAGGATTCCCAGATTCTGCACCTCATGCTGCTATAAGGGATGGGAGAACATGGTTCGGAAGTTCAGAGTCTTGACAGAACGTGAATAGTTAGGTTGACTGAACTGAATGTGTGAACTGAACTCGTATTTGAACATTAGTTTGGATGCATTCGGTGAGTTCAGAATTGAATTTCCATTGGTTTCAATGGAAAATACATTATCAAATTTAACATTTTTATTTTTTAAGCTATGTGGCTGAAAATTGGGATTCCTATATCGCCAATAGAAAGCATTAGGTGTACTAAATTACAAAATGATCAGGTATAGGAATCCGATTTTAGAAGCAGTTGAATTATTGTATTTTGCAATATTCTACATATACAGTCTTAGCTGTAACTTCTTTGACTCACATCTAATGTAGGTTAAACTTGTCAAGTTTATACCCCTTCCCACATTTACTATTTTAGTCAAATTTCAGAAGGATTGGATAAAGGGTCTTGGTGGTATAAGCAATTAACATTTAAATGTATGTCTGACTATAACATCCTTGTAGTCCAATCAGTGTATATGACATTTGTCAGGGCTATATAATAAATATTTGTGATCATCTCTGCCAAATATCAGAAAGATTTTATAAAGGGTCCCAATTTTATATGCCTGTACAACATATGTAGAGAAGGGGCCTATGTCTTGGATTCTCTTATGTCACTGTGGTATAAGATTGATTTGTGATGCGAATTGGCCAACAGAAATGTCAACCAAATATCCTCATTCTGTGCTGGTACCATCCCAACATATCTCCCCCACTTGTTGCTGGGAAGTCAGAAGCATCTGTTTAGGAAAGAGTCAATAGAGATTCTCTTATGTCCTCTGTCTCAGTGCTACAGGATGTGATTGTGATGATAATTGGCCAGCCTGGATGTGTTTAAACTATGTCTCCTGACTGCTGGGATGCTATCTCAGAAGTCCCAGTTATGTTGCTTATGCCCGCCACAGGGCCGCCCCCTATGCCCACCTCGAAACCACTACCAATTGGTCCTGTAAAGCTAGAAGCTTGCAGTAATGTGTTTGGCCATTGAATGTGTCTGTCAGTCTTTGGGGTTGCTCCACATCCTTCCTCCTACAGTCTCTCTCCCCCTGCCATGCAGGGTGCCTGCCTCTGACTGGCACTGAATATGCTGATAGTCATCTGAATAATGATCTTCACAGGGACAACATCAATTGCTCATATAATTGGGTCCCTTTATCAAAATATCCTGTACATTTGCTGAAATGGCAGGAAAGATATTTGATACATTATTGCCAAATATCCTGTAAACAGAATGGAATATCAAAATGTTACAGCTGGAAATGTATTGTCAAGTTAATGTCTTATACCCTTGGGACCCTTTATCCACTCTTTCTGAAAATTGGCAGAAGTATTAATCATATGGAGGGACATAATATGCACAAGTTTCATGAACATTGTATGCAAGATAAATAAGTTGTAGCCATGAATGTGTATGGAGCTTTTCTTAAAATCATAACGTTCAATTGCTTCTGAAATCAGTTCCCATTATCTAATCATTCTGACTTATGGTACACTTAGTGCCTCCATTGGGGGTACAATCTTCCCAAATTCCATCAAAATCGAATTATAAAAAAGTATGTTATAGTGGGAAATATTGTTTTCAGTTTAATCCTTTTATTTCAAAAAACAAATGTCATTTTCAGTTCCTGATTGCACAAAACTAAAGACCAAACTGAGCCCGACTGAACCAAATACCGAATCTGTACTCAAAGTTTGACTCGAACCACCGAATGGCCGAGCATCCAAACCTGGTCCTGTTTGCACATCCCTAGCTGCTATTTGCATGTGTGCAGAATAAATCAAAGCGGGAATGAAATGCCAGGCTATAAACCTGAAAGGCTGCATTTTCAAATCCACTTTGTCTCATGTAAATGACCTCACAAGGTGCCAAGCAGTGGAGTATCAAAGCTGTGAGAATCAGAAATGGAGCATCTTTATACGCTATTTAACTTCATTGATTTCATCTGAGCTACTCCTGATTAAAAAGAGTGAAAAGGGAAAAACAAGCCCAGAGCCTGTTTGCTGTTGAATAAGAGTATAAGACTTGTTAGGTATATCAGGTATCCTTGGAGGCATTCACTGAAGCATGTAATCTAATTTGCAACACCTAGTAAGAGGAATGAACCAAAGGGAATAAATATGAAATTGAATGTGGTCACCAGACTACTGAAGAATATGCAATTAAAAGCCAAGTGAAGACTCTTGTTTATAATCTTTAAAGGTCTTGCTATAGGAATGTGCTCAGTAACTCTCTTTTGTTTTTGTTATTAATTTCATTTTTGTTACTAAAATGTCAAATGTTTTTGTTATATTTTGTTATTCTTTGTTTCATTTTTGTTTCTACATTTGTTTTTTATTTCCGTTGGTTCCAATGGAAAACACATTTTCAACGGTAACAGTTTTACTTCTTATCTTATTTGGATGATAATTGTAAGACTTGCACCAGTAATGGAGGGCCTTATTTGTCAAAAATTTCAGAAAGATTAGGTAATGTAAACCAATTTTATAAGCAGTTGCAATTTGTTATTTTACAAAACTCTGTGGATACATTCCTGGATGTAACGACTTTGTCTCCCATCTGATTTAGATGAAACTGGGCAATATTATACTCCTCCCAAAGTGTACTTTGTCTGAAAAATTTTGTAAGTATTGCATAAAGGGTCCAGATATTATAATTGATTTACTTGTAAATATATTTCTGACTGTAACGTCTTTTTGTTCCAATCTGTTTACATTAAGTTTGAAAAAATGGAATCTCGGAACTTCAGGATCATGCCTGCCAAATATAAGTAATATATTATAAATGTACCCAAAGTTATAAGCCTGCACATGATCTGGAGAGTATGAGCCTATGCCAGGTATTCTCTCATGTTTGTCACTGTGGCACAAGATGTGCTTGTGTTGTGCAGAAATGTCACCCATACATCTTTATCTGCTGTGACCACCACTGCCCCTTTCCCTCACTTGTTACTGGGAAGTTGGAAGCATCTGCTTAGGAAAGAGCCAATAAGGAATTCTCTTATGTCCTCTGTCATATTGCTGCCGGATGGGATTCTGATGACTAGGGATGTGTGAACAGAACCAGGTTTGGATATTCAGCCGTTCGGTGGTTTGGGTCAAAATTTGAGTTCAGATTCGGTATTCAGTTCAGTCGGGCTCGATTAGGTCTTTAGTTTGGTGCAATCAAGAACTGAAAATGACATTTGGTTTTTGAAATGAAGGGAAAAAACTGAAAAATATATTTCCCACTATAACATTTTGTTTCTTATTAAATTTTGATGGAATTTGGGAAGATTGTACCCCCAATGGAGGGCACTATGTGTACCAAAATTTGAAATGATTAGGTAACGGGAACCGATTTCAGAAGCAATTGAACGTTATGATTTTAAGAAAAGCTCCATACACATTCATGGCTACAACTTATTTATCTTGCATACAATGTTCATGAAACTTGTGTATATTACGTCCCTCCATATGATTAATACTCCTGCCAATTTTTAGAAAGAGTGGATAAAGGGTCCCAAAGGTATAAGACATTAACCTGACAATACATTTCCAGCTGTAACATATTGATATTCCATTCTGTTTACAGGATATTTGGCAATAATGTATCAATTATCTTTCCTGCCATTTCAGCAAATGTACAGGATATTTTGATGAAGGGACCCAATTATAGAAGCAATTGATGTTGTCCCTGTGAAGATCATTATTCAGATGAATATCAGCATATTCAGTGCCAGTCAGAGGCAGGCACCCTGCATGGCAGGGGGAGAGAGACTGTAGGAGGAAGGATGTGGAGCAACCCCAAAGACTGACAGACACATTCAATGGCCAAACACATTACTGCAAGCTTCTAGCTTTACAGGACCAATTGGTAGTGGCTTCGAGGTGGGCATAGGGGGCGGCCCTGAGGCGGGCATAAGCAACATAACTGGGACTTCTGAGATAGCATCCCAGCAGTCAGGAGACATAGTTTAAACACATCCAGGCTGGCCAATTATCATCACAATCACATCCTGCAGCACTGAGACAGAGGACATAAGAGAATCTCTATTGACTCTTTCCTAAACAGATGCTTCTGACTTCCCAGAAACAAGTGGGGGAGATATGTTGGGATGGTCCCAGCACAGAATGAGGATATTTGGTTGACATTTCTGTTGGCCAATTCGCATCACAAACCGATCTTATACCACAGTGACATAAGAGAATCCCAGGCATAAGCCCCTTCTCTGCATATGTTGTACAGGCATATAAAATTGGGACCCTTTATAAAATCTTTCTGATATTTGGCAGAGATGATCATGAATGTTTAATATATAGCCCTGACAAATGTCATGTACACTGGTTGGACTACAAGGATGTTATAGTCAGACATACATTTAAATGTTAATTGCTTATACCACCAAGACCCTTTATCCAATCCTTCTGAAATTTGACTAAGATAGTAAATCTGGGAAGTTATATAAACTTGACAAGTTTCAACTACATTAGGTTTGAGGCAAAGAAGTTACAGCTAAGACTGTATATGTAGAATATTGCAAAATACAATAATTCAACTGCTTCTGAAATCGGATTCCTTTATCTGATTGTTTTGAAATTTGGTACACTTAATGCTTATTGGAGGTATAGGTATCCCACATTTCAGCCACATAGCATAAAAAACAAAAACGTTAAATCTGATAATGTTTTTTTTCCATTGAAACCAATGGAAATTCAATTCTGAACTCACCAAACTCATCCAAACAGAATGTTCGAATTCGAGTTCGGTTTCCACATTTGGTTAGGTCACCCGAACTATTCAAGTTTGGTCCAAACTCTGAACTTCCGAACCACGTTCGTTCATCCCTACTGATGACAACTGACCAGCCTGGATGTGTGAACCATGTCTCCTGATTGCTGGGATGCTTCCCCGTGCCCTCTGTTTTACTGCCTGAAGTCCCAGCTACGTCCATTCCATGCCCACCTCAGAGCCTCCCAGGGTTGGTCCTTGAAATCTGGAAGCATGCAGTAGGAAAGGCAATTGCCTCTCTGTCCCAGCCAGGGTGTCTTTGAAATGTCAAGCCAATTGACCAGATGATATATCTCTCATCTCTTCTGTTTGACACAGGCTACAGTCTGGGAGGGCACCCTTGGTCCATGGGGGTGTTTGTCAACTTGCAGATCATGCCCCAGAAGGGGACAGGAGGATGTTGGGCAGCACCCCGGGTGCATGGGGATTGGATTTATGTAGCTAGCTGAACTCTTGCAGTGAGCTCTAGCACACACAAACACACACACAAAATCCTTGCAGAAAAGTATGAAAAAATGCTCTGACCAATGCCAGAACTAACCACAGACAAAAAACAGGCCCAAAGAACAGCAACTTAAATCTACCCTCCATGCCTGCCTTGAAGCCACCACCGATTCTTCTTCCTGTAGCATGCATTCATTGGCCAGTGAATGTGTCTGTCAGTGTTTTGGACAGTTCCCCACCCTTCTACAGCCTTCTCCCCCCTGCCATGCTGGTCTCTGAATGGAACTGCATGTGCTATTTACCTGAATAACGAAAGTCTTCAAGAGGGAAAATTCACATGCTTATAAAATTTGACCCCTTTATCAAAAAAAATTTGGTTTATCAGAGAGGATCCTGAAGGTCTGTGATACAATTCTTCAAAATTTCATGTAAAATGGTAGACAAAAAAAGTTACAGACAGTAAAGCATTTAAAAGTAAATTGCTTATAACATAATAACCTTTTATCCAATCCTTCTGAAATCATGCAGAAATAGTACTCTTAAGAAGGGGTATTAACTTTCCTATTTTTATTCAAAGCAGATGGGAGACAAAGAAGACATAGCCAAAAATGTGTCTACAGATTTTTGTAAAATAAAGAATTTTTACTGCTTATATAATTGTATCCATTTATCCAATCTCTCTGAAATTTAGCATGCAGAATGGCCTCCATTTATAATATAATACTGCTAAGTTCCACCAAAATCTGATGTAAAACGAAAATGTTACAGCCAAAAATATGTTTTTCAGGTTTTTTCCTATTAATTCATAAAAACAAAACAAAATATTTTTCTTTTTTTAAATATAATTTCATTTTCATTATTCAATTCCAAAAATGAAAAATCCACATTTCATTTTCTTTATTATAATAACCAAAATGAAATGCACATCATTTTTTAAATGTGGGAATGACCTATTCCAGCTATATATTTTTGCAGTGCCAGCTCCATAAAGTCTACATTAGTTCCTTCACCCAGTGCTCTTTTATTAAACAAAAAATCAGTGGTGGCTCCCCCTGCAGGAAATTTGGGGCAGTGCCCCCCAAAGCACCATGGGGGCCACCGCCACTCCTCAAATTTGTTTTAAAAAAACAAAAAACCCCGTGCCAGTTATGACAGCTACAGCAGCCTCTGAGCTGCTGCAGAGGCTGCTGTAGCTGTCACTGTTGTTCTTCTCCCTTCGGGAACTCATCCACTCCGCTGGGAGTGGGTCCCCGAAGGGACAAAAAGGGACCCTCCACCCATCCCTCCCATCCTGACCTGCACCCCCCTCCCCCCTCCATCCTGCACCCACCTGCCAGACCCCTCCATCCTGCACCCACCTCCC
>QEPC01008415.1:264789-277028 GCA_003113815.1 Sphenodon punctatus | reverse complement strand
CTTCAGAAGGGACTTCTGAAGCAGGGATTGGGTTCCCTCCATGCAGCAAGTCCCTTCTTTCAGAAGCAATGTTCTTAACCTCTGCTGCGTGTGTGTGTGTGTTTGCTAAAACTGCTTATAAGTGAGATTTAAGGTTGTCTGCCTGCTTTTAAACCTGCCTAACCTAACTGAAATTGCTTGATTAAGTAATGTAATGTCCATCCAACATTAACCCTTGGAACTCCTTGCTACTGGGTTATGCCATCTACTGTTGCCCTGGCTCCACCTACCATTGCCCTGGCTCCGCCCACCGGCTCGCCGGTTGGCCTTACTGCCCCTCCAACCTCAACACCCACTAGCCGCCCCTTCAAAGAATGTATATCTGCAGTAGGCTGCCAATCCTCCCTCCAGGCTGTTGTCTTTAACATAGCTGAGCTGTTAAGTTGAGCCATCGCAACAGAAGGCCCTCTTCCCCTTTCTAATTGGGGAAGCCCAGTTCCAGCTTCAGCTTCCTGAAGTAGTACCAAACCTTTTCTGTCCATGGTGGCCCCTCTCCTGCAGTCTCTAGGCAAAAATAAATCTCCTGGGCTTTTTTTTATGTAGACTAGAGTCAGCTGACTTTTTTCATTCCCACCTGTCCAAAATCTTCTTCTCTTCTGGATAGAATTGCCTTCAGCTGGGGGTAAATTGTCCAGAAGCAAGGAAATTGAGTACATGTATCCCTTCAGGGAAAGCTCATTCTGCTCTTGATTCAAGAAAGTATCTCTATTCAGAAAACACTTAAATGTATTCTTAATTTTAAACATGCACTTTAGTGTTGTCCTGACATGAGATGGAAGTTGTTTTCCAAGGACTAGATGTGAGAGGCAAAGCAGTTAAATATATTTTTTTTCTTTCTCTTCTCCTATTGGAATCAAACTTGAGTTAACTTTTCAGCTTCTTTTGAGATGTTCTGTTTATTTTCTTTGAGTGCTAGCTTGGGTTCATGGATTTTGGCAACAACAAATCAAGAGTTACTCAGGTTACTTTGCCCCCACCTCTGTTTTTTGTTCTCTCTGCGTTTAGATGTGAGGAAGCAAAAGAGTCATTTCCAGAGCTAGTCACTGTCAGTTGCTTAACATGCCTGCTGTATTGAAAATAAGGAAGTACACTAAAAATAATAAAGTGATAAAAAAGGAATTACTTGTTTGTTCCTGATGGGAATCTGTAGTTAAACGGTTGCCCTAGGAACCCAGCTGGAATGTTAAATGAAAGGTACAGGCCCCCCACAAGTGTGTCAACACAGAAAAGCTCCCCACAGCAAGACCCTTGGAAAATTAGAACTCAAAAACAATATTCTATAAAAAGAAAACCTCCCTTAAAATAACAGAAAGCAAAGAAATTAGAAATACAATAGGGAACAGCCATTGTACTTAGGTTGTGATTAGACTATCATGTAAATAAAGAGAGAACACAAAATATTGAAATTTGGATACACTTAAATACACACACACTTTATTTTGAAGAGTTCTAAGTTTGCCTCAAAATCACCAGCAGAGTTTTTAAATTAAACACAGAGGTCCTTTCTCTGCCGCACTCCAAAGTAATGGCTTTCTATAGTGAGCACTCTTCTCACACAGAGAAGGAGACAGATATAGTGTGTCCCTTCCTCCCTGCAAAGAACTAAGAAATAATAAAAGAGAACAGTGAGTCAGGAGAATAATGAGTGTCCACTCAACGTTTGGAGAAAGGATAAAACATTTTACCTTTTAGAAAATCCATGTTCCTCTGTGGCATATCAAAAGTGTCAAACCACTCTTGAGTAGTCTTATCAGACCACATTATCACCTGGAAAGTCAGCATAGCCCTATTAATACTTTCTTAAAAGGAATTTGTAAGACTGGTAATAGAGTTGCCTATACATAGAACAGGAGGTGTGACAATGGGAGTAGATGGACGTTTGGAGTGAAGTGCCATCAGTATGCTGATGACCCAGCTCTATCGCTCTTTTTCATTCAATGCAAGTCCTGTGGTCTTGGTTAGAGTTGCAACTGGGTACCTGGCCAGTTGGACACCCTATTGAATTTGGGGTGCCCAACTTCCCCAGTCATGTTTGGGCACTAACTGGTACCCGAACACTACCCGACTCCTCAGGCCCTGGGCTGACTCATCTCATCAGCTGGGCTGCCGGTCATCCAGTCTGGACTCCTGATTGCTTCCTGCTTCTCCCCGACTTGCGTGCGGCTCAGTTGAGGGAGGAATTTCCCTGCTCTGCTTTTTCTGAGTGGGGGAGGAGAGTGAGCAGACCTCTTCCCATCTGTGTGTGCCCCCCAATGGATCCTCTGTTCCCAGGGGGACCCAACATAGGGGAGTGTGCTGCTCGTACTTGATATGGGTCCCCCTGAGAACAGGGAGGGCACACACAAATGGGAAGAAAAAGCAGATGTTCCCCACTCCCTCAAAAAAAGCAGATGTCCTCCCACTCAGTTGACAGGCCAGGGAGCAGCAGGGAGCAGCCAGGAGTCCAGAGGAGCAGCAGTCAGGCCAGTGAGGTGAGTCATCCAAAATATGCTCAGGCTTGGGGCATCCTGAGGCATTTTGGGATGCCCAGGGAGTCATGGATGCCAGGATTGNCTTCAGAAGGGACTTCTGAAGCAGGGATTGGGTTCCCTCCATGCAGCAAGTCCCTTCTTTCAGAAGCAATGTTCTTAACCTCTGCTGCGTGTGTGTGTGTGTTTGCTAAAACTGCTTATAAGTGAGATTTAAGGTTGTCTGCCTGCTTTTAAACCTGCCTAACCTAACTGAAATTGCTTGATTAAGTAATGTAATGTCCATCCAACATTAACCCTTGGAACTCCTTGCTACTGGGTTATGCCATCTACTGTTGCCCTGGCTCCACCTACCATTGCCCTGGCTCCGCCCACCGGCTCGCCGGTTGGCCTTACTGCCCCTCCAACCTCAACACCCACCAGCCGCCCCTTCAAAGAATGTATATCTGCAGTAGGCTGCCAATCCTCCCTCCAGGCTGTTGTCTTTAACACAGCTGAGCTGTTAAGTTGAGCCATCGCAACAGAAGGCCCTCTTCCCCTTTCTAATTGGGGAATCCCAGTTCCAGCTTCAGCTTCCTGAAGTAGTACCAAACCTTTTCTGTCCATGGTGGCCCCTCTCCTGCAGTCTCTAGGCAAAAATAAATCTCCTGGGCTTTTTTTTATGTAGACTAGAGTCAGCTGACTTGTTTCATTCCCACCTGTCCAAAATCTTCTTCTCTTCTGGATAGAATTGCCTTCAGCTGGGGGTAAATTGTACAGAAGCAAGGAAATTGAGTACATGTATCCCTTCAGGGAAAGCTCATTCTGCTCTTGATTCAAGAAAGTATCTCTATTCAGAAAACACTTAAATGTATGCTTAATTTTAAACATGCACTTTAGTGTTGTCCTGACATGAGATGGAAGTTGTTTTCCAAGGACTAGATGTGAGAGGCAAAGCAGTTAAATATATTTTTTTTCTTTCTCTTCTCCTATTGGAATCAAACTTGAGTTAACTTTTCAGCTTCTTTTGAGATGTTCTGTTTATTTTCTTTGAGTGCTAGCTTGGGTTCATGGATTTTGGCAACAACAAATCAAGAGTTACTCAGGTTACTTTGCCCCCACCTCTGTTTTTTGTTCTCTCTGCGTTTAGATGTGAGGAAGCAAAAGAGTCATTTCCAGAGCTAGTCACTGTCAGTTGCTTAACATGCCTGCTGTATTGAAAATAAGGAAGTACACTAAAAATAATAAAGTGATAAAAAAGGAATTACTTGTTTGTTCCTGATGGGAATCTGTAGTTAAACGGTTGCCCTAGGAACCCAGCTGGAATGTTAAATGAAAGGTACAGGCCCCCCACAAGTGTGTCAACACAGAAAAGCTCCCCACAGCAAGACCCTTGGAAAATTAGAACTCAAAAACAATATTCTATAAAAAGAAAACCTCCCTTAAAATAACAGAAAGCAAAGAAATTAGAAATACAATAGGGAACAGCCATTGTACTTAGGTTGTGATTAGACTATCATGTAAATAAAGAGAGAACACAAAATATTGAAATTTGGATACACTTAAATACACACACACTTTATTTTGAAGAGTTCTAAGTTTGCCTCAAAATCACCAGCAGAGTTTTTAAATTAAACACAGAGGTCCTTTCTCTGCCGCACTCCAAAGTAATGGCTTTCTATAGTGAGCACTCTTCTCACACAGAGAAGGAGACAGATATAGTGTGTCCCTTCCTCCCTGCAAAGAACTAAGAAATAATAAAAGAGAACAGTGAGTCAGGAGAATAATGAGTGTCCACTCAACGTTTGGAGAAAGGATAAAACATTTTACCTTTTAGAAAATCCATGTTCCTCTGTGGCATATCAAAAGTGTCAAACCACTCTTGAGTAGTCTTATCAGACCACATTATCACCTGGAAAGTCAGCATAGCCCTATTAATACTTTCTTAAAAGGAATTTGTAAGACTGGTAATAGAGTTGCCTATACATAGAACAGGAGGTGTGACAATGGGAGTAGATGGACGTTTGGAGTGAAGTGCCATCAGTATGCTGATGACCCAGCTCTATCGCTCTTTTTCATTCAATGCAAGTCCTGTGGTCTTGGTTAGAGTTGCAACTGGGTACCTGGGCAGTTGGACACCCTATTGAATTTGGGGTGCCCAACTTCCCCAGTCATGTTTGGGCACTAACTGGTACCCGAACACTACCCGACTCCTCAGGCCCTGGGCTGACTCATCTCATCAGCTGGGCTGCCGGTCATCCAGTCTGGACTCCTGATTGCTTCCTGCTTCTCCCCGACTTGCGTGCGTCTCAGTTGAGGGAGGAATTTCCCTGCTCTGCTTTTTCTGAGTGGGGGAGGAGAGTGAGCAGACCTCTTCCCATCTGTGTGTGCCCCCCAATAGATCCTCTGTTCCCAGGGGGACCCAACATAGGGGAGTGTGCTGCTCGTACTTGATATGGGTCCCCCTGAGAACAGGGAGGGCACACACAAATGGGAAGAAAAAGCAGATGTTCCCCACTCCCTCAAAAAAAGCAGATGTCCTCCCACTCAGTTGAGCAGGCCAGGGAGCAGCAGGGAGCAGCCAGGAGTCCAGAGGAGCAGCAGTCAGGCCAGTGAGGTGAGTCATCCAAAATATGCTCAGGCTTGGGGCATCCTGAGGCATTTTGGGATGCCCAGGGAGTCATGGATGCCAGGATTGGTATCCTGTGGTGTCCTGGAGCATCCAAACTCCCCGGGCATCCCAGAATACCTCAGGATGCTCCAGTGACACTGGATACTTGATGGGGGGTGGGGCTGGGTACCCCATTGGGTGTCCACTGGGGGTACCTGAAAATGCAGGTATTACTCATAGGTAGCTAAAGTGTTACCTGCCTGATGAAGCTCCAGTCTCAGTGCTTACCCAATGCCTGGCTTCTGCTGAGAGCTGGCTGAGGATGAGCTGATTGAGGCAGAATCCAGATAAGACTGAAGTGATGATGGCCAACACTAACTTAGAAAGGATTGGGAGTTGGACTCCTGTCATTGATGAGGTCTGGCCCCCTCTGGTTACCCAGGTTTACAGCCTTTGAGTGCTTCAGGAAACCTGGCTGCGCCTAGATCATCAGTTTGTGGCGGTAAGTAAGAACACTTTTCACCAAAACCATCTGGTGAGGATGCTGTGACCCTTTCTTTCTGATTCGGTTCTGCTCACTATCACCATTGCCTTTCACATATCTGAAAGACCACCTTTCCTACCATGCTCCACCACGCTCCCTGTGGTTGGCTGGGGCAGCTCTCTTGTGGGTATCACATGCCAAGCTTGCTCATGTGACAAGGGCCCTCGGAGAGGCATTCGCATTTACTGAAACAGGGTTGTGGAACTCCCGTCCCCTGGAGGTCCATCAGAGCCCAAGCCTAAGCATATTTTGGAAGCAGTGTAAAACCTTTCTTCTTGAAAAAGCATTTGGCAGGCAGGGATAGGGGTTGGAGTAGGGAGGGGAGTTGAAAGGATTTTAGTGTATTCTGTATTTTTAATGTCATAAGTAAATAAATAATCGAGTGTTCTTGATACTATCTTGCCAATATGACAAATCCCATCTCTGGAGTAACTGTCTGTCTAACCATCCTTATGCACAAAGCTCAAGCTATTTAAAAGCAAAGAATCACAGAATCTTAGAGTCAGAAGGGACCTCAGAGGTCCTCTCCTCCAACCCCCCGCTCAATGCAGGAAATCCGCAGCTACAGCATCCCTAACAGATGGCTTTCCCGCTTCTGTTTCAAAATCTCCAGCAAAGGAGAGCTCACAACATCCCTAGGCAGTCTGTTCCACTGTTGAACAGCTCTTACCATTAGGAAGTTCTTTGTAATGTTTAGTTTAGCCAAAATCTGCTTTCTTGTAATTTGAGCCCATTGGTTCTAGTCCCTCAGGGGCAGCAGAGAACAAGTCTTCTCCATCTTCTATGTGACAGCCCTTCAGATATTTGAAGATGGCTATCATGTCTCCCCTTAGTCTCCCCTTCTCCAGGCTAGACATACACAGCTCCTTCAACCTTTCCTCATAGGTCTTGGTTTCCAGACCCCTGACCATATTTGGTCTTTTTTAAACAGACCGCAGTGGGTGAGGGGATGGGTGTGCACCAGCGGTGGGTGGAGGTGGGTGTGCGGCTTTTCCCACGGGTGCACACCACCTACCAACCTCCACCCATCTCCTCTCATGGAGCCTCCTCCAGTTTACAAAATGGCTCGGTGGATGAGTGATGATATTGCACAAGAGTGCACATGCACACCCACCCACTGCCCATGGTATTCCCATGTGTGCAGACCCATCCCCCCACCCACCGCCATGGCATTTACACAGATGCCCCCCCCCCCCCCCCAGCTGGGGGGGGGAAGGGCATCTGTGTTAACATGGCCTATGTCGCTCTCCTCTGAACCTTTTCCAATTTGTCAATGTCCTTCTTAAAATTTGGTGCCCAGAACTGGACACAGTACTCCACAGTCTGAACAGCACAGAATAAAGTGAAACTATTACTTCTCATAACCTGGACACTATGCTTCTGTTAATGCAGCCCAAAATTGCATTAGCCTTTTTAGCAGCTGCATCACACTGCTGACTCATGTTCACCTTGTGATCAACTACAACCCTAAGATCCTTTTCACATGTACTGCTGCCAAGCCAGGTTGTTGCTGTTGTTGTTATTTTATTAAAGCTGTTTAGTCACAGGTCATAACAGCATCAAAGAAATACAATTTAAAATAAGAACAAATGCAAACAAATAAAATTCAAACCAATAAAAGTGCCAAAAGGCACCTATACATCGCAGCAAGGAGCATTCCACAAGCTGAACAAACATAAAATCAGCAAAAGCATTCACAGGGAAAGATCCAGGGCTGAAATATAAATTATACAGTACATACAGCAACATAAAAATATGGATCATAAAAGAGAAGTAGGTTAGCCAACAGCCTTCCAAACCGGATCAGAACAGGGGGGAGGCTAACAAATAACTAGGGGAGAGTCTCAAACACCACTTCCCCAGCTGGAATGCCATCTTAGCTAGACCACACAGCACTTCCAGGGAGTTTGAATTCAGGCACAGTTGAAACCGACTACATATCCAGGGTGGGAGATATAGCTCTCGCCAATAGGCAGTGAGAGGACAAAAAAACAACACGTGGGGCAAGTCCCCTATTTACAGGTACAGGCCCTGTCCCCATATGGAATACCATTCTGTCTCCCCCTGAGTACCATAGTAGGGAGAAGGTCAAAACAGAGGAGTGTCAGGGCCCTACGTAGGTTGGAAACTTCAATTGCCTCCAGATACAGCTCGCAGGCAGAGTCTCACTTAAACAGGCAATCAAATGGGGCACATTTCAATGACTGAATGGCTCCCAGATCATACTGAACAGCTTGGTCCATGACCTGCTTTTTAACTATCCTACGTCTTTCGGCGACAGGTATCCCCAGCATCATTTCAGACGATAAACCCAGTTTGAACAGTTGTTTAGAGACCTTGCCCCACCAGAGCCCGGGGCTAGATCAAGAGCGTGACTCCTCCAGACATAGGTGGGGAAACCGGTCCTCTGCCATAACCATAACCCTCAGCCAGTAGCTCAGGGGGAGGAGGAGCAGCTCCACACCTAAGGGTAGGGACCCTGTCTCCAGACGTACTAAGCAAGACAGGGTGGAACACGGGACTCCCAATAAGGTGCTAAGAAATAAATTCTGGAGGGACTCCAAATTGCCAACTGAAGAAGGGGCCCGTATGTCAGCCCCAAACAAGGTACCCACCCTATACTTTAGATTGAATAGCCTCAGAGCAGGGGGGATAGACTTCCCCCCATGAGTCCGCCAGAACCTCAAAAGGCCCCTGATAGCTTGTTTCAGTTTGAGATAAGCAGCCCTAACATGGGGTCACCAAGATAACTTGCTGTTTACAATCAGCCCCAAATACCTGTAGGATGGAACTTGTTCAAGCCGCTCCCCACCTAGCAGCCAGGTATCATTCCGAACTGAATGCCCCGCCACCACCACCTTGGACTTATCAGAGTTTATAGATAATTCGGAGTCTCTACAGAATTGACCCACAGGCCAAGCCAGGTATCACTCATCCTATACTTTTGAATTTGATTTTTTTAATTTATTTTTTTACCTAAATGCAGAACTTTACATTTATCTCTGTTGAATTTCAGTTTGTTAGTTTTGTCCCAGCTTTCCATCCTGTCAAGATCAATTTGAATCTTGTTTCTGTCTTCTAATGTGTTAGCTATCCCTCCCAGTTTTGTATCATCTGCAAATTTGATAAGCATCCCCTCTATTCCTTCATCCAAGTCATTAATAAAGATGTTGAACAGAACCAGGCCCAGGACAGAGCCCTGAGGCACCCCACTCAATACCTACCTTCAGATTAATGTGGAGCCATTTATGGGCACTCTTTGGGTACAGTTCTTCAACCAGCTGTAAATACACTTGATGGTAGTATCCTCTAGCCCATATATAACCAGCTTGTCTAGAAGGATATCATGGGGGACTTTGTCAAATGCTTTGCTGAAATCAAGATATATCACATCCATGGCATTCTGGTGATTTATTTATTTATTTATTTTTATTTTTCAATTTAATAACACACCCCTCCTTCCATCAGGCAGCCCGGAGCAGCTTACAATATAAAAAACACAAATAAAATCCAATATAAAACCTTTTTAAAAACTGCTAAAAGGAGGGTGACATTTAACACCACCACCACCCTACGCCCATGCCCCTCTCCACCCTTTCACCCCTCTCCCCCACTAAATGCCTGGTGGAACAGCCAGGTCTTACAACTTTTCTGAAAAGAGGGGAGTTTCAGGGCCAGCTGCACCCCCAATGGAAGGGAGTTCCACAGCCATGGCATGGCCACTGAGAATGTTTTCTCCTGCATGGCCCCCCGGAAGACTCAGGGGACCTCGATCAGGGCACCCCTGGATGACCCCAGGGGTTGATCCAGCACCCAGGGGGTGAGGCGGTCCCGCAGGTAGGCAGAGCCTAGACCATTTAGGGCTTTATAAGTCAAAGCCAACACCTTGAAGCGGGCCCAGAACGCTATCGGCAGCCAGTGCAGAGCACAGAGCACCGGTGTTATGTGCTCCTGGAAGCCCAATCCCACCAAGAGATGGGTCGCTGCATTCTGCACTAGCTTCAGCCTCTGAGCCATTGTCATGTGTAGCCCCATGTAAAGCACATTAGCATAGTCTAGTCTAGAAGTGATGAAAGCATGAATGAGGGTGGCCAGGTCAGAGTCTGAAACATACAGCCAAAGCTGCTGCACCAGATGTAATTGGCAAAAGGCACTCCTTGCCACAGCCTCCACCTGGGCATCGAGGAAGAGCTGCACATCAAGGAGCACCCCCAGACTCTGCACCCTGGGAACCAACGCAGGACAGACCCCTGTCCAAAACAGGGGCTGTTACCCCCATCGCCTTACACACCAGCATCACCTCCATCTTGTCAGGATTCAACCTCAGTTGGTTGGCCCTCATCCAGTCCCCCAAAGCTGTCAGACACCAGGTAAGCACTGAGACTGCAGGGCCTGGGTCTGTTATAAACAAGAGGTACAGCTGGGTGTAATCTGCATATTGATGACACCACACGCCAAACCTCCTAATCACCTCACTGAGTGGCTGCATATACATGTTGAACAGGAGTGGGGACAAGACAGAACCCTGCAGGACACCACATGAGAGGTCTTGGTACGATGAAAAACATTCTCAGAGTACCACGCGTTGAGTTCTTCCAGCTAGGAATGAGCGGAACCATTCAAGAACAGTCCCGCCCACTCCCGCACAGTCCCGCAGGTGCATCACCAACATCTCATGGTCAATGGTATCAAACACAGCTGAAACATCTAACAACAGAGGACAGGGGGCTGGTAAGCCTAGTGAAAAGAGGGGTACAGCAAGTCAAGGAGGTAATAGAGCAGGGGGGCAGCAAGCAGAAGCTGCCCCTCAAGCTCCTCCTCCCCCTTCTTTGGTGGGGTCTCTTGGGGAGGGGTTGATGCAGGTGAATGGGGCCTCACAAGTGGTTGCTGGGACCAGCAGGGAAGCAGGGCTGGGTGTTGCTATGGGGGCGGCTGCTCCTGGGAGGGAGCTCAAGGGTGCAGTCCCGGGTGCTTCGTCCATTCTAGTTCAAGGGGCCTGAATGCAGCAACCCACCTCCTGCCTGGCTTCAAGAAGACCATGGGTAGGCCATTTTGCAGTCCATAGAGGCAAGGATGGCTGGGTGGGATAGCGTTATGAACCGCCTGACAGTCTCTGGGTTATTGGAGGCTGGGAGCATGGGGGGTCAAGTTGCTGGTGGAGCGAGCAGGAATTCACCTGATTCTTCTTTGCAACTTAGTGAGGCAGCATGGCCAGTTCATGGCAGGCCAGTGATGGATGCGCTAGTGAGGAAGGTTGACAGAATGGAACAGCAGGTCACCAGGATCTCCCAGCTGCTTGAGGGAGGCACTGGGCTGATGATGATGGCAGCACCAATTCCAGTGACTGGGGCACAGCAGGTTACTGCTTCAATTATTACACCAGTGGCTGGTGATGGTGAGTATGTTGTACCTCATCTGGGTACAACAACTCAGGAGCAGGTAGTGGTTGGAAGCATTCAACCTGCTCAAAGAGGGGAGGTGCCTGTTAGTGGTAGGCATAGTGGGGAGGCAGGCAGTGGAACTGTGGTATCTGCGGTGGGGACACCTGCAGTGTAGCAGGGTCTCGTATCACCTGGGCAGATGAAGGCTGGTATGGGTCAACTGCTGGTGCAGCAGGACCCGAACAGGTTAGTGTGGGTGGATAACGTATGGCGCCCACAGGCATCAGTGCTGCAGGGCGGGCAGCCTAGGGTTGAGGCGAGCAGTGGGGTTCAGGCGGTTCAAGCAGGAGGGGCGAAAGTCTTGGCCCCACCGGCTGTGGGTGCGGTTTTAGTTGGTCAAAGCGGGGTGACACTTGTGGGGTCACAAGCCACGGAGGTCCCGCCTTTGCAGGGTGGATATGCCAGGGTCTCTGCACCACTTGAGGTGCACATGCTGTAGTCCACACGGGAAAAGATTTGGAAGGGTGATTACATTGATTTGTTTGCCATCTTTTTCTGCGATCCGGTTCCTGACCCCAATGCCCGGCCTGAATCAAAGGAGTTCGAGAGAGCTAAGATGAGGAAGATAGATAGGAAATGGAATTGGGCCAATTGGGAGTCGGCGTTTATTATCTATGCAGAGTTTGTGATGCGGCCATTTCCAGAAAGGGCAGTGGCTCTTTGGAAATATTTTGACATCGTTAGGTGGGCATATTCGACAAAGGAGGGGTTTGGTTGGCTCAGGTATGATGAGGCATTTCGTCTAGGGATGGGTGAACGCAGTTCGGAAGTTCGGAGTTTGGCCCGAACTCGGCCTGTTCAGATGACCAAACGTGAACACGAACCCGAATGCGAACATACTGAACACCGAACGGTGAAATGGCCAAACAGTTCAGTCAGTTTGGATCGCGTTTGGGTGAGTTCGGGTAGCAAAAAAAAGTTCACTGTAAGGTGACAGGGAGGGGTAGTACTAGTCACACTGAGGAGCAGACTTCCAGGCACCAGAGGTGGAGAGGCTTGCAAGAAATGAAACGATCTGCCTCCCCCCTTCCCAACACCTTCTGAGCTAGTCACTGTTCCTGAACAGCAGGCATTGAGTAGGATTTTTAGATTGCTTTAAGTTTCATTTCAGTTTTGTACTGAAATGAAACTTAAACCTTAAACTGAAACCTTGTGTT
>QEPC01008415.1:223175-237544 GCA_003113815.1 Sphenodon punctatus | reverse complement strand
TCAGAAACAGACCATTCACCTTTTCCACTATTTTCACTAGTTCCCTTTTGGTAATTGCCATTGCTCAGGACTTCTGGTCATTCTTCCCATGCAGGAGCAGCCACACACCACATAACTTTCTTTACATGCTGCTTATGTTTGCTTGTGTACGATCTCAAGTTCACTATGAAACTTTCATTATTTCCCTTATTGGTCATTGTGAACTGTATGTTGATTAGTTTATTTCAAGGGCTAGCCTTCGTTTTCTGTATTCTGATGCCAGAAACTGTTGTAAAATTCTGGAAACTGATCAAAAATACTGGAAACTAAAAGGCATAAAATACCAAAAATACAAAAATTTACTGAAAAATGGTGGAGATCACAGGCGCTGATCTTGACAACTTGAGCAGAAGTGTGGGTTCAGTAGATAGTAAGACAATACCAACCAACAGTCACAAGAACACCCAAAAGGTAGGTATTTCCTAGGGCTGTACCGAATAGGCCTTCCAGGTATTCGGACCAAGTTTTGGAATTCTGAGTACCCAGTTGGGTACTCAGTGGAACTTCAGAACTTTGTCCAAGGACCTGGAATTCAGAACTTGGAACTCTGGACTCCCCAGAACTTGGAACTTCAGAACTCTTTCCTTTAATTATTTTAAAGTGCACCCACTTTAAAATAATTATTCCAAGCAGTGCCCAGAAAGCAGCCTAGCAAGAGTGTGACAATCACTCAAAAAGACAAACCCAAACAGTGCAACTATGTGCAGAAAGAAAGAAAAAAGAAAAAAGATTTTTTAAAAACCAGCAATATTATGGCCCACCACTAGCAATGCACCCACTTTAAAACCATTAAGCCAACCAAGTAGTGCCCAGAAAAGTAGGCTAGCAAAAGTGGGACAATTGCTCAAGAAGACAAACCCACACAAGTACAACTGCGGACAGAAATCCAAAACAAAAACCAGTAGTGTACCCAGAGCATGGTCCACCATCAGTAGTGCACTCACTTTAAAAACATTATGCAAAGTAAGCAGTGCCCAGAAAAGCAGGCTAGCAAAAGTGGGACAATCGCTCAAGAAGACAAACCCACAAAAGTGCAACTGCAGGCAGAAACCAAAAAAAGCCAGCCCGGAAGACATAATAATAACACCCACAAGAAAGAAACCAGACATTCACCTACCCACGTCCACACAAAAGCCTCCATTGTTCCTGTCCAGTGCCCACCTATTCAAGGCAAGCCCCCTCCCCACACACCATTTTATTTTAACTAGAAAGAAAGTATATTTCCCTTGGGTCCCAGTGGTCAGTCACATCTTGGCGAAGTTGAACTCACGAAGTACAGTCACAGTACCCAAAAAAACTACAGCAAAAGTGATCTCTTTCTGACCTCTAGGGTGCTGCCAACTTGCCAACAGGCAATGCAAGCAGCAGCAGCACCCAAACTTTAAATATATTTGGCAGTGGTGACCATCCCCAGCATTGCCCCGAGTATATGGACAGCCCAGGTCAGGGGAAGTGGATCTAGGCAGAGATCCCTCTGACTTCCATGGTGCCAAGCAGAAGTAGGCAGCAGTGGGGCATCCACTTTTAAAAAAAAACACAAAATCATGGCATGGTGGAAACAACTAGCCTCCGTCTCCCAGCATTGCCCCTATGGACAGGACAGGCACCCCTCCCCCCTCAAATCAATTACTTACAGATCAGCAGGGTAGCACAAACAGCCAAATTCAGTAGAAAATGGGGAATGACTGTATGGCCACCTTTATTTTGCCTCTGCCAGCCAATCAAAACTTGCCATCCGTCATGTCCATCACTCAACTGTCCCCTCCCATACCCCCTCCTACCAAATGTGACACAGAGGGTATTTTCAGACGTTACAAGATCACGCTCAACCACGGTGAATCCCCACATGCTGATTGTGATTCCTTAACATCTGTTGTGGGGAATGGAATTCCTTCCCCCAGATGTTCACCCCCATGAATCATGGGGGAGGGGATCACATTCAACCCGCAAATGGAGGTCCTGGCTGGACCATCTCCATTTGCGTGTTGAATGTGATCCCCCCCCCCCATGATCAAGGGGAACATAACATCTGGCCCCCTACCACGGCCCAGAATCAGCAGTGGGATTCCGAGCCATGGTCAATGTGGGCAGGCACTGCAGCCGCACTGGCCGCAGCGCCCGCCCATCTCCCAAGTGGGCGGCCGGCCTAGGGAGTGGGGGGGGCGGGGCTGTGAGGCCACACATTGTGCCTGCCCCCCCCCCCGATTCCCCGCCAGGAGCAGTCAACACGTTTGTTGGCTGTCATGTGTTGGCCCTGGTGGGGAATCATTAGGGTGTTTCTGTGGTGGGGTGAATTGAGCCCTGTCACGCCTGAAAATATCCTAAGTTTTGTTTCTGGATCTGGATCACTCCAGTCATATGTGCAATGATGCCAGCATTCAATTGAGGCTTCTGACGTTTTCCAAGGACCAGCCTTGGTTCTTGGAAATTTGGAAATTTGGAACCAAGTACCAAAATTCCTGGTGGATTCCAAAGTTTTCTGAGGACTGGGTTTCAGCTCTAATATTTCCCAATGGTACGGGAAAAGTCATTTTCACCTCAGCTTTAAGACCATTTCGAAATCAGCCTTGAAATATTAAATGGAATCTAGGTGTCATAGTTGTACCCACTGGATGTGGATGTGCACCAAATTGTTGTAGGTGCACCAATTCGTTGGAACAGTAAAATAAAATTTAGATAAAATAATCTGTCAGTTTATATTTTCAGTAATAATATTAGGTCAGATCCAGTGCTGATGTACACACAGCCTATGAAATCCCATGTTTTTCAATGGGATTGCACAGGATATAAGACAGCATTGAATCTGGACATTATTTGAAAATCATCATCACTTGTAAAAGAGTACTACTTCTTTCCAATTGCCTTGAAAATAATAAACAGAATGGAGGTGAAATTATGTTTCAAATGAAAGTATCCATTTTCAAGCTGCAGGTTGTAGATTATTTAAAACATTGTATGAAAAATAGTCAGCATATCTGTCATACGTTCAGGGAAGTCTTGTGGAGGCAATGATTGAATTTAAACATAACTGACCTTGTTGTCCTAAGTCTAATGAGCCAAAATGGACAGATATGTCCTTGATCCAGCTGGTGCTTTAATGGCTTGGACTCAAAGCCCCATATAAAATGTATCCATTTTAACCTCAGGGACAGTGCAATTGACTAATGCAGTGGCCTATCACCTTTCAAATGGAGTTTTAGATCTGGTGGTCTAAAGTGAAATTAGTCTGAGCTGCTTGATTATTCCAGAGAAGAATGAAACTACATGAAAGCACTCCATGCTACAGAATATCAATTTAACTCATCCAGCTCCTGGTTTCACTAGGGGATCCATTTGGGCATAATACAGTTGTATCAACTTAATAGAAAGACAAGAAGGAGGGTTAATTGACTCCTACACACAGAAGGGTTGCCATTTGTTAAAGATGTTCTGTTTGTTAAAAATACCACAGTGGTACTGTTTGTTTGAGGGGTTTGCCTATTGCCAGGACACCATGATGTTTTCGTTTTACTGAGCTGTCATGATTGATAAAATCCTTTCTTATCAGAAGAGAATACAAGACATAGTTAAATTATCCACTGATAGGCCCCAGAATCTGCACACTTCCCAGGGGAAGAGAAGTTTGGGTGGATTCCTGGGAGGGTTGGGTTATCTAATGGGATTGTTCAATTCATTGATGTCAATATGGAACAAAATTGATGTGGAGAACCCTAGCTTTGGTGCAGCAAGGGGAGGTAAATAAAGTGCTCAAACGGTCATTATCTGGTATTGAGGGATTAGCAAAGGAACCTGGAGCATTTCCAACCTGCAACGGTTGAATTCTGGGGTACCTTTCAGGGTGGATTAACAAAGGAAGACAAATTCTCTATTTTGATATGCATGTGATTGCCTGACTTTTTAATGAAACACAAATCCATGTTAATACTTCTACTTTAGCATGCTTGCAAATTACTGTAAACCAATTTTTGTGCATCATGTCTCCAGCAGAAACTCAAACAAGAGGCTACAGAACATATTCTTCCTTGCCGAGTTTCATTTCTAGTAGAGCTGAAAAGGCTAGCATATTTGCTATACACGGGTAATAACTGCAGTTTCAAGTAGTCTGTTGGGTTCCAAACTGATACCTGAACACCAAGTCGGGCACCTGATTACTCGAAAATACCAGGTATTACCATTACTGAATTGATTCTAGAAGCCAGAAAATTGGGACAGAATTTAGTAAACCAGGTAGCCTGTCCCACCGTTACAGGGCCAGGTGACAGGTACTGTAACTTCAATGGGTATACCCATTTTTGTGGGTACTTATTGCAACTCTAATTTCTAATTCCACTTCAGATTTACCATTACTTCTCTGTGGCTTCAGCATAAAAAGAAATCTATCTTGCCTTTTGTTTTGTAACCAGAACACAGGCATACAAAATGCTGAGGTCAAAATCTGCTCACACACCCTCTAGCTTGTCAGGCTCCTTAATCATAAAACAAGGTCCACCTTTATGAGGGCACTTTTTTCCTATTAGTGCTGCTCATCCAAATTTTCTCAGCTCAGAAGCACATTAGCAGCTTGCCAGGATCTAGAGAGCTGCGACTGATTCACATAAGATAAGTAAAATTGCAGTAATGTTAATCTTTAATACTGACATTTTCCCTGGGAATATTACAAGTCCCAACATGCAAAGCCCCTATCTTGATCAAAGCAGCTTTGGTGTATTCAGGGTGGAGTATTACATACAAGGACACAATCTGGCCCCTTAAGGTTAATCTTCATTTAAACATGTCAGTCACCCATTGAACTCTATGGGTGAAAACAGACATGACGCTAACCACCCTTTAACCACCCTTGGTGGTTATTTATGCATGTTGCAGGGCTGTATTGGTGCCCTATGCAGCCCTGCAACATGCATAAATAACCACCAAGGGTGGTTAAAGGGTGGTTAGCCTCATGTCTGAAAGTACCCCATATTGCAGGGCTGTATTGGTACCCTATGCAGCTCTGCAACATGCATAAATAACCACCAAGGGTGGTTAAAGGGTGGGTTAGCGTCATGTCTGTTTTCACCCAATGAGAGAACTCCTACATTCTGTCAAGAGAGAGTGTAGTTGCCATGTTGGTCCCAAACATAAGAGAGATCATGGGATTCAAAGTAGTTAGTTATGAATTATACCTTTCATTGGACCAATTACTGCTGGTGAGATTATGCAAGCTTTCAGGCTACACCAGAATTCCTCAAACTGTTGGATGGGAAGGGACTCCAAGTAGGGTCTGCACATGGAGTCATGAACCAGACCGATATCAGATAGTCTCTACATGTCTCTGTTGTTGTCTGGGATTGCAGGATTATATTTGAGCCTCAAAATGGGATTATGCAGGTAATAAGCATGGGAACCACTGGGGATATGCAGATCCCTGCAGTTGTATTAAGCATGCACTTCAGTTATTGAATCAGACCTACTGTCTCTTGAAGCTGTCTCACTGCATTCAAGGAAAACATAAGAACAAATGATTTTGGGGGCCATGCTTAGTCAATGGACTGCACAGAGGTAATCCTCTGCATTAGAGTAGGAAAAGGAAAGAGATTGTTTGCAGACAGATGATTCTGAAAGCATTTCAGCAGAGAACACCAAGGCAGCAATGAGCCAGGCAGCTGCTAGGAATATTTTTTACTGTAGTTTAAGGAAGACGTGAAACTCACACATGTTGTCTGTCTTACACTGTCCCTGGCCTTCCGAAACTGGTTCATTCCTTAATCATAAGAACATAAGAAGTGCCATACTGGGTCAGACCAACGGTCCATCGAATCCAGCATCCTGTCTCAGACAGGGGCCAATCACGGGGACCTGGGAGAAGCACCCAACAGGTCACCATGCTATCCATTCCCTGTGGGTCATCCTTTTGGTCTTGCCTCAGTATGGTATTATCTACCAATGAGGATTCAGATTTATAAAGCAAAAAATCATTTCAGGTTTTAGAGCAATAGTTGAGTTTCCTTATAAAATGCCTGATTGACTCAAACCTCTTGGACTGAAAACTTGGGTGAAAACAGACATGGCACTAACTTCACTTTAACGCCACTTTAATATTTCGTATGCATGTTGCAGGGCTGTATAGCCCTGCAACATGCTTAAGAAATGTTAAAGCAGAGTTAAAGTGGAGTAAGTTAGCATCATGTCTGAATTCACCCCTTGTTATGACTTCTTTCATACCATTTCCTAGGCAGTCCCCCTGCTTCTTTCCTTCTATGTTCCTGACTTTTGGAAATTCTGTCTCTGATGTTTATTGCATGACTGTGCTTACTCCATAGGAGTGTGCCTGTGTGTATTGCATTTAAGCAGCAGGAGATAGCTTATGCTTGGAATTGTTTAAATATCTAGTGAAAAGAAAAGAAAGTATTGCCATTGTTGAACTATTATAGACATTGACCCTTACTATCACCCAAGTCATCATTGCATACACAGGCACTCACATAATATAATGAAAGGTGAAATGTAAGGACATCATCCACACCATAAAGCTCGTTATGCATGGCTTGCAAACATCTGTTTTATATAATGCATCTGTCTGGCAGTGAAATAACTCTAGGTCTACGGATTAGGCAGTAATATGAAATGAGAGAAATTTGGGTGATGTAGGTCAACGGGTAATTTCAGACATGATGGGCCCTGAGGCTGCCACGCTGAACCATGGACTAGGATCCATTGTGGATCCCGGTCAGAAATCAGGCTGGCCGGCCTTTAGATGTGCCGACCTGATTCTGGAGGGGGATCGGGGATGGGCCGGGGCTGCAAGGGGAGGGGGCAGGGCTGTGTGGCGCGACACGTGGCTGCAAAGCCCTACCCCCCCACACTCCCCTGGCTATCCCACCCTCTGGGAGACGGGTGGGTGCAGCAGCCAATTCGGCCGCTGCGCCCGATCCTGCCCATGACCGGGACCATGATCCAGGCCACCTGAAAGTAACAGATGTTACTTTCAGCTGATCCCAGATCATGGCCACCGTGATCACAGTTGGGGCCCGATCCCACCACGATTCTGGACCTCCGGGCAGCTGGAGGTCCAGAATCATGGTCATTGAGATTCCCGCCAGGGATTCACTGGGTGAACATCTGGTGGGAACCCCAACAGACATTACATGACAAACGGCTACCACAAGGGATTCACTGAGGTTAACTGTGGTCTCGGAACGTCTAAAATTACCCAACATCTCTGCCATTTTAATGTGATCCACTAGCCATTTTTAAATTGCCATCATAGTCCCCAGACAATAGAAGGCTTCCCACCTCTGACATAGGGTGAAAACAAATGAGACGATAGCCCACATTAGGTCCCACCAGGTGGGGGAAAACTTGCCTGTTTATTAGGTGTTTACCAGATTTTCACACACCCTCACTGGACATGGGGCCACCAACCACCGAACAAACAGCTCCCACTCACAGCATGGTCTCAGAGAATGTGGAGCCTGCCATGTGGGTGAATGATGACTAATGAGGGCTAATGTTCACCCATGTGTCCGCATCCTGACAATTAGTTTGCCTGCAGCATCTCCACATGCCCAGGTCCACCAGTACCAGAGAGTCGCAGGCATAAATTTTACGGTGTTGGAGAAGGACTGCTTCCACCTCCTCTCTCTGCTTTCAGTCTCACTAGCACTGTCAGTGCAGGATTCCTACAAGCACATGAAAACCATGCCAGGGGCTGCCCGTTTCTTAGACTGGACTCACAAAACGTGTGTGAGTGGGGGCTGAGTGCAGGCTGCACAGACTGAACCCAGACAGCAGCAGGCTAATGACTAATTTGATTATTTCACCCATAGATAGACTGGTGAGTTCCCATTTTTGACTGATAGGTACTTTTCATTTTTAAGAAAAATACAGAGTAGGAAAATGAAGAAGACCAGAATGGGGAGAAAAGCTTTCAAAGATACTAGCTTGACAGTCTTGTTGGCTAAACTCTTTCCAAGCCCCCACATGGCCTTTCTAGAACAGACTTAACTATTGCATGGAGTGGAGAAATTGGGACCAATGCTGCCCCTGTCGAACCCATTCTGCTGGTAGATACATTCAGATATCCATTTTGGTTATTTCAGTTTAGTCATTATGGTCATGTCAGTTTTTAATACTTCATTTTAGCACTAGATAGCACCAAAAAAAATCCAAACAATTCCAAAATAGTCTACAATAGTTCCAAAATGAAGAAATGAATAATTGAACATCTGAATTGAAATGAATAGACAAAGTACCCAGAATAACCAAAATAACAAATCAACAAATATCTGAATTGAAGTGAGCGAGTAGAGACAGTGTCCAGAATGAAATATCCAAACCAGCAAACAAAACGTATATAATTCCAGATGGGGGTAATTATTTGGATATTCAGCATACTATCTGAAAAAGTGAATAATATCCACAAATATAAATCCAGCTACTCATTTCAGTTCTAGTTCTAATTTAGTCAAACAAGTAAGCATACATATAACTTTAAGCATGTATATAAAAGTAATTAGCTAATGCTGCTGAAGTCAGTTTGATTGGTCATGCACTCAGTACTTTTCTAGATCAGGGCTTATGCATTTTCTAAAACCATGTGAGGATTTTACACTATCCAGTTTTGATAAGAGATAAAGGTGAAAGAAGTCCCAATCCAAAGTTCATTTGAAAGTCTCCCATTGGTTTTGTGTACAACTGTTTACTGTCTTCTGGTATTTCACACACAGTACTGGAGCTGGTGAAACTGAGGTGGGTGGGAGAGTTAAAGGAAGAGGTTTGAAGCAACTATCAAAGGGGGGGGTATATATAGGTTGAGAAAATATAATTTGTCTTCCTTTACCAAAGTCACTTCATTTCAGTTGAAAAATGAATGCAAAACCACTTTCTACCGAGATCATTACAAATTCATCCGGACATAATAATTTCAATACAGAAAGCCCAAATTTTCTTGACATTGAAATTTTGAAATATTAACATTCTCTCTGTGATCAATGTACACAAGATATGAAAAAGGCATACAAAACACAAACGAGGCATGTGATTCTCTCTCAATATTGCCAAGACTGTATCGGTCAGCAGATGTCATAGCGGAACGGGAATAGGACACTTTGAAATGACATTGTGCAGTGTCATAAAAACATATCTGCTCCTCTTTATTTGTGTTAGCCTTTGTTTTCTAGTGCAGAACTTTTAATTTTTCAATAAGTACAAGGAAGCAAAGGAGAAATACTCAGTAGTGTTTCCCTGTAGTCCTTTTGCTTGAAAAGATCTTTAATTTCCCAAAGGTTACCAGCCTAACAGCATCTTTTTTGTTTTAATTTGAATTATGAAGGGGAGAGGACTTTCTTGTGACCTACTTTGTTTTCCCTTTAAAAGAGGAAATTCTTTGCAATTAAGACCTTAGTCTTGATGACAAAAAACACATGATCTAAAATAATTCATTCATCAATGCTGCTTGGGTGGGCAAAGGGGTAAATTTACTACATAATTAGATTGTGACATATGAAGAAAGGTAAAGGTCTATACTAAATTATCCTTTTGTAACATTCAGATGTATTTTGGCCACCTCAGCTGGTTAAAATGTAGCAAGAAATTAGGGGAATAAAATTTGACTTCTCTGCAAAAGCAAACATTGGAACACTGTTCATTCAGCCATCAAGCAAACAGCATGAATAACAAACTGAGTTGAAAAAGCTGAGATATAATTAAGATGATACAATACATGTAGCTCAAACTTTGTAGTTAGAGCTGACTTGAACAGAATTTAATATACCATGCACATTACATTGAGAGAGAATTCTCATTTTGCCAAAACACTAACAGATGTTTAATCAATAAGATGACCATAAAGGGCAGCACAATTAGTAGGTCTGAAAAATGTTCTTGCATGATTGTTGGAAAGCTGTAATTATGGACTAGATCTCATAAGTGTTTTGCACAGATGACACATAATACTGATATTCCATCTCATAGGAAAGACAGCCCCACATTTTTAATACAATTTCAAACAGAAAGAAACAACTGCCCTGCTCTTAAAGAAAACATTTAAGGAAATATCAAAGCTGTAAATTGAGTAAAACTCTCAGGGCTTGAGTTGATTCTTTGGGTGAAAACAGACATGACGCTAACCACCCTTTAACCACCCTTGGTGGTTATTTATTCATGTTTCAGGGCTGTATTGGTGCCCTATGCAGCCCTGAAACATGCATAGATGACCACCAATGGTGGTTAAACAGTGGTTAGCGTCATGTCTGTTTTCACCCTTTGTTGTATTGTGGTTTCTTTGCACACTCCCTCTGCATTAATGGATCCATTAAGGCCATGAAAATTGACCCCTCCCCAAAATACACAAGCCAGAAGAGGACTTATCAGCTCGTGCAGTTTCCAAAGAATGTCCTGGCCATCCCTGTTCTGAATTCCCTACGTAGAGGGCACAAATTAGAAAGCAAATAAAAGGGAGGCAGGAAAGCCAGGGTGGTTTGTGCTTCCATTTTTCTCATTTGATAGCCTATCAGTACTCTGACGCTGTGGTGTCCTATGCCAGACCTTTAGATCACCTCCAAGCCATTTGTCTGGCCTTCACCTCATTCTTGCATTCAGCATTGTCCCCAGTACCTACCCATTTCAACACCGAAGTGGGGAACGTGCAGGGACGGATGGTTCATTGCAGTTGTGGCAGTTACAAATCACCTCCCCTGCAAGGAGAGCGAACTCTAGGAAGGAACTTCTGCTTGGGCTGCTGCTTCTCCAGGTACAACTAGCACTGACACTCACTGTTACTCCAGTGATTGAACATTATGGTTGTAAACAGACGAACAGCAGCTCCACTTCTGCATGTGCCGGCCCCTTCACCCCCAGATTGGCTGGCCCATGTAAAAGGATGCCCACCAGATGTGCAAGCGAAGCAGGCAGTGGCTGCTCCAGGGCACACTGGCAGCACTCTGGAACATCTTGAAACACACCATATGGAGTGGGCTAGCCAAAACTGGGGCAATGACTGCCAAACGTGGAGCTGCTGTCCATCGGTTGGGCAGACCCACACTGCAGCTTCACACCCAGTCATCTCTTGACCCATTCAGAACCATGGTGTTTCAGGTGCCAGCCTAAAGCAGCAGGAAAATGTCTGAAATTCCAAAGTGTGGGAAGGGGGGTGTCACTCAGGCAGGTCACAGCCTGGGGAAACCGCCAGTCTAGCTGTTGCAGATGCAGGCAGAAATGGAAGTGGATGGATGGGGGGTGCACCCCCAGAGCAGCTCCAGGTTTAGTCAGGCTCCATATCTATCTAAAAACATCCTATGAAGCAGCAGTAGTGGCGGGACCTGTATGGAGAAACAGCAACTCAAAAGGAAAATCTGGGGGCAAGGGGCAAGTGTCGCCTCAACGACCCATATACGTTTAATGTTGATTCCAGTCCTTCCTGGCAGGGAGATCGAAACGGCTGGTTCTGTGAGATTTTACATCTTCTCCCAGAGATCTCTCGTGGGGGGTCCTTGGGGTTCCATTTTGTCCCCCCTCTTGTTCAATGTCTATATTCAACCATTAGCGGAGGCTGTGCGTAGATGGGGAGTTTGTTGTCATCAGTATGCTGATGACACACAACTTTACCAGTCCTTTTCATCTGACCCAGGTCCTGCTGTCTCGGTGCTTTCCCAGTGGTAGACAGCTGTGGCAGACTGGATGAGGTCGAGCTGAATGAAACTGAATCCCGATAAGATGGAGGTGATGCTCATTGGTGGGTCTGGGGTCCTGAATGGGAGGCTGTTACTTGTTATTGACGGGGTTAACCCCATGTTAGCATCTCAGGTTAGGAGCCTGGGAGTGGTCCAGGATCCAACGTTGCATCTGGATCTCCATTCATATTGCATCTGGTGAGGCAGCTCCGCCCCTGTTTCTAAGATTCCAACCTGGTCACTGTTATCCATGCATTAGTCACCTTGAGGCTGGACTATTGTAATGCACTTTACGTGGGGCTGCCCATGGTGATGGTTTGGAAGCTGCAGCTAGTGCCGAATGGTGCAGTCCATCTCCTCTCTTGGACGGGCCATTTTGAGCACATTATGGCAGTGCTCCAGGCACTGCACTTGCTGCCTATAGGTCTTCCGGACCCAATTCAAGGTGCTGGTGTTAACCTATAAAGCCCTTAATGGTCTGGGCCCTATCTGAGGGTCTGCCTCACTTCCTGGGCCCCTGGGTGGCTCCTGCAGTCATCAGGGGCTGCCGTTCTGAAGGCTCCCCATTATAGATGGGAGGGAACCAATAGGCAGGCATTCTCTGTGGCCTCTCCGATGCTGTGGAACTCTCTCCAATTGGAGGTCCACCTTAGCCCAAGTCTTCTTACATTCTGCCGTCAGTGTAAGACCTTGCTCTTCCACCAGGCATTTGGTGGAGGGGAGGACTAACGGTGGGTTGGGAGGGGTCTTATACACCGCTGTATTGGACTGCAATTGTATCTTTATTGTTTTAGTATTTATTTCTGATTTTTTGTATTATTGTTATTTATGTTTTTAGTGTATTTTATGATGCTTTGAGCCTCCCCGAGCTGCCTGAGTGTAGAAGGAATGGAATATAAATTAATAAAATAAATAATATATTGTCTGCTATAAACTGCCCTCATCTATAGGATCAGAGGGTAGCCTTAGGAGGACAGTAAAGGTACTACTACTGACATTTTAAATGTCAGTGTTCTTCAACCTAATCCCTGCCAAACATGGATTTTAAATGTTGCTAAATGACTGATATTTAAAATGTGCTGCCTTGGTGCTTGAGTCTCATCTTCCATATTTAATAGGTTCCAGGGATCAATATAGCAATGTTCTGTGATCACAAAGTGCTACACTTAACCCGCAATTACAGCTCTTTACTGAAACATATAGCCAGACTGAAACCCTTCAAATCTTGGAATAATCGAACTCAGCAGCACACTGACTCTGCACATAAATTCAAAAAGGCAGATTTATTTCAGTGCCATGAATCATTCAAGTTTTGGCAACTATTTTATTTTAAAACAGTTACGTTTGTTCCATGTGATCAAAGAAAAAAAGAATTGGGTGTATCAAGAGCTAATAAAGTTATGTTCTCCCATTTCATAAATTGGTGGGCAAGTGCTCACCAACCTGGTTATCCCTAGGTTGGTGAGCACCTACCCACACTTCACCACCTTATTGCACAAAGTGCACTGCACCTCCCGCGGATCATCTGCCTGCACCTTAAAATGCTCCCAGACCCATGCTTTTTTAGCCCCTCCTGCTTTCTGGCTCACGGTGGCGCACTCCTGGGAGGGGCAGGACATGGTGGCACTGGTGACACAGCTCGTTGAGGGACAGCCATCACCTCAGCAGCACCAGATACAGAAACCTCCTCCACGGAAATCTCTGCATCGCTGTCCTCATCCCGAAGCAGAGTGACAGAGGCTGCTGGACTCCCCATGCTTCTCCCACTCTGAACAGCACTCTCCCCCTGCCCCCTATAGCTACTGTTGCTGCTGCTGCTGCTGCTACGCTCCCTCCTTCCATTGCCCAGGGATCGGGCCCTGCCTCTAGCAGCTGGGGTGAGATCCATCAGCCCTGGACTGCTTTGGGGGATTGCCTCTATAATTATGCGGGAGTCGGGGGACAATGCTGACCCCTGAGGAGCTTCAGGCACTGAGTTGCCTGAACCTGCAGCTGCAGATGAGACAGCGTCAGGCACCTGCAATGCAGACATTACAGTGCCCTGTGTGGCAGTGGATGACACTGCCAGTAGGCGACGCCTAACCCCCTGGCCCCTAGTGCCACTGGGAGCACTAGTGCTACTAGTGCTGGGAGACGAAGACCCATAATCAGGCCTGCGCAGCTTGGGGCGTGGTGATGGGCTGCTGCTTCTGCCTGCTGGCACTCTGCTGGCACGGCCCTTGCCAGCTCTGCCACATGCCTCATTGCCTGGCTTGCGGGCAGCAGACTGGCCTCGCACTCTCCTACCTCCCTTCTCCATTTCTCCCATCAAAAGAATTCACAAATATTTTATAAAAACAATATTTAAATTTTTAAATTTGTTTTATCTAATATTATATATATATATATCTATAATATAAATCTAACTGCTATTAACTATCCAACTATTATCAAACCAATGGAACTAAAAATGGAATAGCTAACACCTAGTCCTACAAACACACTCTTAAACTGAATCACTGATCTCTAGAGGTGGGACCCCGGGTCCATTACCAGCTACCGGATTTACCGGTTACTGGTTCTCTGAAAACCGGATTCCCGGATTAAATCCGGTATACCGGTACCAGATTTATTTCATTGATTTCAATGGGGCGCTGTGTCCCCATTGAAATCAATGAAATAAATTAATTCCCTCCCCCTCCC
>QEPC01008415.1:211029-222474 GCA_003113815.1 Sphenodon punctatus | reverse complement strand
TTTTTTTTAAAAAAACTTTTTTGCTGGGGCTTTAAGTTTTTTTACATTGCAGCCATTTTTAAATGGCTGCAATGTAAAAAAAATCCGGTACCCCGGAATCCGGTACCTGGACCGGATTACCGGGTCGAATCCGATAATGCCGGTACGCCCGGTACCGGCATTATCGGATACCGGATTTTACCGGTTTCCCGCCCCTACTGATCTCTATGAACTATAACTAAGCTAACTTAACTAACTAATAACTAACTCCTACCTAACTACTATAATCACTCTCTCTATATAAATATACAATATTACACAGGGATGTGGGGAACACAGACAGCTCACAACACACGGAGGGGTACAAAAACTGAAAAAACCCCTAAATCAATCTAATCCTACTCTAATAAATCAAAAAACAGGGCAAGGGAATGAGGGATGGAATATGGAGGGAGAGGGAAAGGGAAATTAATGGATTCAATGGAGGGTAGGGAGAGAGAGAACACAGGGTTGGGTAAAAAATAAAAATAACAGCTATATCTATCTAATATAATCTAAATAAATGAAAATATGAAGGTAAATGGGCTGGATGGGTGAAATAGGAGGAGGATAGCAGTGGATTGAGGAGAACAAAATTGCTGAGAGAGCATTCTGAAACACCTGTTGTTCAGGAACAGTGACTAGCTTAGAAGGTGTTGGGAAGGGGGGAGGCAATCAGTTTTGTTTCTTGCTGAGTCCACCTCACCACAAGCCGCATTGGCTCCATGCAGCCTAGCCCATGGCCAATTACAGACTGCGAAGCCAGTGGTCTAAGGCGAAAATGATGGTGATTGGGCAGGCTGATTGCTACTCCAAGCCTCTCCACCCCTGGTGCCTTGAAGTCTGCTCCTCAGCTGACTCCCCCTCCCTGTCATGTTTGACCTTCCAGTGACACTTTTTTTGCCACACGAACTCATCCAAACGCAATCCAAACTGACCGAACTGTTTGGTCATTTCAACATTCGGATCTAGTTCGGTTCGGTCAGTTCAGGTTCGGATTTGGTTTCAGGTTTGGTCTTCCAAATGGACTGAGTTCGGTTCGATCCACGGGAGGTGCAGTGCACTTTGTGCAATAAGGTGGAGAAGCGTGGGCAAGTGCTCACCAACCTGGGGACTACCACCATGTGGAGGCACCTGAAATCGTGCCACAGTGCTGCAGTGGGGAGACAGGGTCAGTGGATCGTAGCGGGTTCCTGACCCAAGCGGCTAGTCATCTGCCTCCTTCATCAGGTAACCTTCCTGGTCCAGCGGCTGCATCTAGCAGCAGGAGCAGTATCGCTGCTGGGGGGAGCAGCACGAGCAGCTGCCTCGCCAGCAGCGTCAGCCCACAATGGAGGAGCTGAGATGGAGGCAGCTGCCAAGGCCGCGCACCTGTTGGATGAGATGATCGCTGTCGATGGCCAGTCCTTCTCCATTGTCGGGGACACTGGGTTTAAGCAGCTGGGTCCTGGCCCCACAGTTTAAGCTTCTGTCCTGCACCACCCTGAGTCATACGATGGTGCCACCCCTGTACAGGGCTTTGAAGGAGCTGGTGAAGGAGCAGCTGACAGGGGCTGGTGATGCTACTGTTCATTTCACCACTGATCTGTGGTCCAGCCAGAATGCCCAGCACGCGTACCTGGCGATGACGGCTCACTGGTGGCAGGACCCAGAGTCGGCATTTGACAGTGGCATGAGGGGTCCTGTAGCAGAGTATAGGTGGGCCCTACTTCAGATGGAAGTCATGGACTGCCCCCACACTGCCAGGAACATAGAGGCATCCCTGAACACTGTGGTGGAGGAGTGGGTCATGCCAGGTGCACCATTCACCCCGGGGTGTGTGGTGAATGATAATGTGGCCAATATACTCAAGGCAGTCCATGATGGGGGCTTCATGAGCATCCCTTGTGCCACACACACCCTCCACCTGGTAGTCAAGGACGCTCTGGGCTTGGGGGATAAGGGGATTGGGGAAGGCACCCTTAGATCCCTGATCCAGCGGGGGAGGGAGCTGGCTGG
The DNA here is from genome assembly GCA_003113815.1 of Sphenodon punctatus. NCBI lineage: Eukaryota > Metazoa > Chordata > Lepidosauria > Sphenodontia > Sphenodontidae > Sphenodon > Sphenodon punctatus. The sequence goes on along the minus strand of QEPC01008415.1, from coordinate 220,458 downwards.
GTTCTTTAATCACAGGGCAGCAAACTCCTCAGGGCCAAGCAGGCAGAGCAAGGCCACCCAGTGCACCAGCTGGTGCAGGATGTCTCCACCAGGTGGAATTCCACCATCCTGATGCTTGAGCGGCTTGTGGAACAGAAAGCCACCTTGCATCAGGTGCAATTGGACAAAGACAGCTGGGCTCCTCCAGGCTTCAATGGGGCAGAATGGGAGATCCTTTCCCAGATGGTCTTCATTCTACAACCATTCCTGGAAGTGACGGAGACCATCAGCTCCTTCATGGACACAATCAGCCAGGTGACCCCTCTGGTCCAGAGTCTCCACCGGAGTCATGAGGAGATTCTGCAGGGGTAGGATTGTGGCCCTCGGGGCAAGAAGCTGGGGGCCGAGGCAGCAGTTTGGCTGGTGCTGAAGCTCAAGACAGGCCTGAAGGCGAGGTTTGACGAGCTCCTGCTGCGAGGGGGAATGTGTTTTGGGAACAATGCTGGACCCCAGGGTCAAGGGCAGCGTGGCATGCAAGCCATACTTCTATGGCCTCTGGAAGGATGATCTTGTGGGGAGGGTCCGGAAGGCAGAGCGGGCTCTTGAGAGTGCACGGCAGCAGCAGCAGCAGCAGCAGCAGCAGGACACCCCTGGGGATGGTGGGAGTGGGAGCAGCTGCCCCTTTCAGTCAGTGGGTTCTATACCTGCCTTGAGGCTTAGCGGTAGAAGCAGCGACAGCAGGATCATCAGCAGCAGCAGTGGCACCCCTACTGCCAGCAGCTCCTCCTCTGCGCAGCCCACTCTGGGGGGCATGGGGCCCAGCACAAAAGGGCTGACAGCATGGCTGAGGTTAGTGGGGGTGGTGGTGCCCAGGGACAGCTAAGAGAGGGAGTATGACGGCGCCTCAGCAGCAGTTGAGACCTACCTGGAAGAGGACCCATGCATTGATCCCAGTAGCGATCCCTTGACCTACTGGGCCAGCAAAACTGATGTGTGGCTGGCCCTGTCCAAAGTGGCCAGGGGATTATTGTCCTGCCCACCAACCAGTGTCCCCACCAAGCAGTTGTTCTCTGTGGTGGGGAACACTTGCTCCCCGTACTGCCTGAGACTGGGGGCCAAGTTGGTGGAGCAGTTGTTTTTCCTAAAGGTGAACTTTCTGCTGCTGGGATTCCCTGAGCTGCCCCTGGACAAGGAGTGATGGTGCAGTGGCACACGCCATCCCATGCCAGGGGCAGTCAGGATGGGGCTTCTCCTCCTCCTCCTCAATCTGGGCTAGGGCTACTGCTCCTATGCTGCTGAGGTGCTGTCCCTCCCTCCCAATGCCCCCCCCCTCTCTCTCTCTCTTTCTCATACTAAACGGCCTCAGCCACCTTATCTGACTGACCTCATGGCACAGGGTGGCATTTGGAAACAAACTGTAAGCCTGCCAGTTGGTCTATGGCTACAAGATCTCGGCCTGCCTATGTGATGCTGACTGGCTCTCACTCTCTCGTGCTGCACAGTCTTTGCTAGCCAACTGAGTGCCCTGCTGCCAATGTCACAGATTGCCTGCCCTACTGCCCCCCATGTCACGCTGCCTGTCTGCCTGCCCAGCTTGCCGCCAAGCTCAAAGCATGCCTCAGTCCACCTTCCTGCCTCCCATGCCAAGGTTCCTGTCTTCCCACACAGGTTGCCTAGGTCAAAGCATGCCTAAGCCTGCCTGCCCTACTGCTTCTCATGCCATGCTGACCACCTGCCTGCCTGCCCAGGTTGCAAAGCTCAAACCCTGCCTCAGCCTGCCTGACTGACGCTCATGCCACGCCACCTGACTGCCTGCCCCGGCAACCAATGTCTGCTGCTGCTAGTACCAATGGCCCCCAGGCCTATATGCTGTCTGTACAAAGGGTTCTGTACCCTGGCAACCCACTGTCTTCTGGTGCCAATGACCCCCAGGCCAGGCCTATATGCCATCTGTGCCAATGGTTCTGTATGCTGGCAATCAATATCTGCTGTTGCCAATGGCCCCCACGTCAGGCCTATATGCTATCTGTGTCAAGGGATCTGTCCCCTGGCAACTAATGTCTGCTGTTGCTAGTGCCAATGGATCCCAGGCCAGGCCTATATGCCATCTGTGGCAAGGGTTCTGTACCCCTGCAACCAATGTCTGCTTCTGCGACCAATGCCACCCATGCTGTCTGTGCCACGGGTTCTGGGGCCCATCATTCCTCGCACAGAGGTGATGTCATTCCACTGCATCAAGAAACAGCCACTCCAGCCCCAGGAACTTCATCAGGGTACTGGGGCCAAGTTAGAGGCAGAGAGGGATCTGGCCAATATCCAGAAGCTGCCACTCTAGGCCCAGGATCCACCATCATGAGTCTGGGGACATCATTCCTCTTACAGTGGTAATGTCATTCCACTGCATCAAGAAACAGCCGCTACAGCCCCAGGACCCGCCTCCAGGGTTCTGGGGCCAAGTTATAGGCAGGGAGGGCTATGGCCACTATCTAGAAGCTGCCACTCTAGCCCCAAGACCCACCATCATTCCTGGCACAGAAGTGAAGTCATTCCACAGCATCAAGTAACAGCCACTCCAGCCCCAGGACCCACCATCAGGGTTCTGGGGCCAAGTTACAGGCAGGGAGGGTTGCTGCCACTCTAGCCCCAGGACCCCCCATCATGGGTCTGGGGCCATCATTCCTTGCACAGATGCGCCATCATTCCACCGTATCAAGAAACAGCCACTCCAGCCCCAGGACCTAACATCAGGGTTCTGGGGCCAAGTTACAGGCAGGGAGGTCTGTCCAATATCTAAAAGCTGCCACTCCATCCCCAGGACCCACTGTCAGGTATCTGGGGCCTACATTACAGTCAGGGAGGGCTGTCCAATATCTAGAAGCTGCCACTCTAGCCACAGCCCATGACCCACCCTCAGGTTTCTTGTGCCCTGTCCTTCCGCTCATGAGGCGCTGTTATTCCACCTTTGCATTATGAAACCTGCTGTTCATGGTGAGAGAGAGAGTAATAAGAGAGAGAGAGAAAGTCTCCCCCCACCGCTAGAAGGAGAGTCAGACAGGATCCCACCCATGCTGTCACCAGCACTATATGGCCAGAGGGAGAGAGAGACAGAGGCTCCCTGCTAGAATGAGAGAGATGGGGAGGTAGAGGTAGGTCTATCCAGCTCAAGCTTCCACCTGCCAGAAATAAGAATCAGGAAGAACTCCCATCTGTGCTCATGCTCGCGATTGATGCCCATTGGTTATTGCCCACATCCAGCAGCAAACTTACCAGAATCATATGGAATATGTCAATATAACACAATGTATTATATGTGCCTGCCTGCCTGCCTACCTGCCTACTTTTGTGCATTCTTGTACCTGCTGCTACCACCTATCGCTTGATTGAATGAAGTGTGCCCAACCCTGGCAACCAGTGTCTGCTGCTGCTAGTGCCAATGGCCCCTAGGCCTATATGCTGTCTGTGTCAAGGGTTCTGTACCCTGGCAAGCAATGTCTGCTGCTGCTAATGGCCCAGCACCAGGTCTATATGCTGTCTGTGCCAAGGGTTCTACCCTGGCAACCAATGTCTGCTGCTGCTAGTGCCAAATGGCCTCCAGGCCTAGCCTATTTGCTGTCTGTGCCAAGGGTTCTGTACCCCAGGTTGCCACCAATTTCAAAGTCTACCTCAGTCCGCCTTCCTTCCTCTCATGATATGCTGACTGTCTGCCCCCCAGGTTGCTACTTCCAAGAGAGAGAGAGAGAGAGAGAATGAATTAGAGAGAGAGAAACTCCACCCACTGCCAGAAAGAGAGGCAGACACGATCCCACCCATGCTGTCACCTGCACTATATGGCCAGAGAGAAAGAGAGAGAGAGATGTTCCCAGCTAGAACAAGGGAGATTGGGGTTGGAGGAGGAGAGGTAGGTGTATCCAGCTACCCTGGCTGCCACCTGCCAGAACCAGGAAGAACTCCCATTTGTGCTCATGCACCAATGCCCATTGCCCACATTCAGCATGCAAACCTACCATAATGAGATGGAATATAACACAATGTATTATATGTGCCTCCCTGCCTGCCTGTGTGCATTCCTATACATGCTGGTACCACCTATCACATGATTGAATTAAGTGTGCCCGATAGGCTTCAGGCTGTCATTTCATTATCCCTGAATCAGTCATGCCTGCCCATCCCAGGAACGATCTTCTGGGACCATCATTCCAGCCACTGTGGGCTGCATTCCATTCCACTGCATCCAGAAGCCTGGTGCCCCCATGCCAGACTGACCCCCCCAAAAAAGCCTAATTCTCTGCACCCACCCATGGATGCCCGCTGAAGCTGCTGGAAATAAAAGCCCCTCTGACCACCAGCTCCCACCGCCTGCTGCCTATGCCAAGGAGCCTGTCTCTCTTTCTCTCTGTCACACCCACCCACACAAACACAAGCCCTGCACCTCCTGGGGAGCTGTCTGCAAGTTGAAACCCTGCTGCTAGCACAGCACATCTTTGGGTTAATAACTATGCTACATGGGGTGTCAGGTGCTGCTGGTAGGGATCAACAAGCTGTATGAGATTCTGCCACCTGCCAGCCAGAACTTCAGCACATAGGGATAAAAGATTTGACAGGTCAAATGAAGCTCGTAACAAGAAATACAACAACTTTTATTAAAACTATGTAAATAACAACAACAAAACAACAACAACAACATTCTGAAACCAAAAGCAAACATTCAAAGGAAACTTATAAATTAAACTTTCAACTACGAGTCTCTGGGCCTGTTCCCCGGGACTTGGAGGAAAGGCAACAGCCGTTGGGGTGCAGAACAGAGGTGAGGGCCAGCCACCTGGGACTCTTCCAGCTCATAGCCATGGGAGACGGCAAACTCCATGGCCCCTTCCATGGCCCGATGCCACCTGGAGAGTGCCTGGTGGTACATTTCCAGGTGTTCCATCTCGGCAGAGATGTACTAGCCATACGCCTCCACCTTCTTCCTCTCCACCTGGACTGACTGGAACTGTTCCAGCAGGTGGTTCTCCATGGTGGCTTCTGTCACCTGCAGGCTTGCCACGAAGTTCTGGTTGGGCCTCTCCAACTCTGCCTGAAAGGCCTTGGCCTCAGCATTCTCCCGGAGCCCGGGGGTCTCCAAATTGGGGCTGGAGGGGGGGGAAGGGATTACATCATGTCATTTTTGTGTTGCTTTCCCCCCTTCTTCTGGCGCTGGGGCTGAGGCTCCATGGCCACACCAGAGTCCTCCACCTGCCGCCTCACTGTCAGGCCATACTGCTTTTTGATGTGGGCAATGAGCCCCGATGTGGTTCCCTCTCTCTGAAGCTGGAATCTTTTCTTGCACAACTAAAAAGAGCATAAAAAGATAGGAGCATAAGAAGTGCCATACTGTGTCAGACCAATGGTCTGTCAAGCCCTGCCTGCATTCTGTCTCCACAAGTGGGTGGACTGGGTGGCGAATCTCTCTCTGTAGGGGACTTCCTTTCTAACAGGTCATAGGCAGGGACCAGAGTTGACTGCACCAAAAAATCTTAAATTCTGCAACCAGTGAAGCCAAATTCTGAAAATTCACCGTGACAATTAATATTTGCATAATTAACTTGATTTGCATAACTATGCATGCTGGGAAGCAAATTCTTAATAGGTTTGACATAGAATCACAACTTTGCGAATCAAACACAACTCAAATGCTCTGGAATTTCAACACCTCCCTCAAGCAAACATAGGGCCTTCAGACCCCACCCACCCACAATTCATTTCCCAGGGGCCTTTACACTTGGGTGATGGTCAGGATTGGCTGATTTTTGCGAAGATTCTGCAAGGATTGGTTGATTCTGTGAGGACTGGCTGATTCTGCAAAAATCACTGCAAATTGCAGCAACGCAGCCAACTCGGGTCCCTGGTCATAGGATAATTCATTCCCTGTTGTTCCAGTCCCCGTACCTTACCTTGCATGTGGTGACTCCATCATCCTTTTCATAGAACCTCCAGACATCCAACCTTGTCCGACGAATGTCTGGGGGTGTCACTGGCAACCTCCACCTAGGGGTCCTCCTTGGCCTGGCACCAGTGCTGGGGCCGGCATCCAATTCCTCTCTGAAATGGGAACACATTAAGAACACCAAAGTAATAGCATGCATTTATGATGATGCCTCTAATCCTCCCTCCTTGGGGGTGCAAGGGATTGCAACTAGGAAGGCCCTGGCTGGCATGTGCAAATCCTGCCCTCCCTAGGGTGCTTGGGGATGCTAGGGGTTGCAACTAGAAAGGCCCTGGCTGGCACGTGCAACTCCTGCCCTCTCTGGGGTGCTAGGGGTTGCAACTAGGAAGGCCCTGGCTGGCACATGTAAATCCTACCCTCCCTGGGGTGCTTGGGATGGCAATGGAGAGATCCTGGCTGGCACATGCAAATCCTGCACTCCCTGGGGTGCTAGGAGATGATAGGGGTTGCAACTACGAAGCCTCTGACTGGCACGTGAAAACCCTGCCCTCCCTGGAGTGCTTGGGATGGCAATGGAGAGACCCTGACTGGCACGTGCAAATCCTGCCCTCCTTGGGGTGCTAGGGATTGCAACTAGGAAGGCCCTGGTTGGCATGTGCAAACCCTGCCCTCCTTGGGATACTAGTAGCGATGGCAATGGGAGATGTGACCCTGGCTGGCACATGCAAACCCTGCCCTCCTTGGGGTGCGAGCCGATGCTAGGGATTGCAACTAGAAAGGCCCTGGCTGGCATGTGCAAATCAATCCTGCCCTCCTTGGGGTGCTAGTAGCGATGGCAATGGGAAATGTGACCCTGGCTGGCACGTGCAAATCCTGTCCTTCTTTGAGTGCTGTGGAAGGATGAGACCCTTGCCGGCACGTGCAAACCCTGCCCTCCTTGGGGTGCTAGGGATGACAACTAGAAAGGTCCTGGCTGGCATGTGCAAATCCTGCCCTCCATGGGTTGCTTGGGATTGCAACTAAAAAGACCCTGGCTGGCACGTGCAAATCCTGTCCTTCTTTGGGTGCTGTGGAAGGATGAGACCCTTGCTGGCACATGCAAATCCTGCCCTCCTTGTGGTGCTAGGGATGACAATGGGAGATGTGACCCTGACTGGAAAGATCCTGCCTTTATTTGGGGGTGCGTAGGGAATGGGATGGCAACTGGAGAGTGGAGACCCTTGCTAGTCTGGCATATGTTTGGGTGGGGTTGCTGCTCGTGCCAGAACCCACCACACTACAGTAACCTCTCTCTCTGCGGAAGACATCCGCTGCCACCCGCTGATGCCCACTGTTTGTACCTGACTGATGCCCACCACCCACGCACCCACCTGCATGCCAGTGAGCTCGCTCTAACGGATAGAGTCTTTCTTGTCCTCAAAGTAAAAAAAAAGTTTACAAACCTGGCAGCATCTCCTGAGCCCACCACTTACTCCTCATCCGGGGAACCGGGCACCACCACCGGAGTTCTAGAGGCAGTGACCTCCTCCTCCTGGATCAGAAAGTTGGCCCCCAGCTGGGGAATCAGCACTGCAGCCTTCTTCATTTTTTTTTTAAATCACGCAACCAAAACACATAGTCACCCAACACACACCAACCAACCAGCCAAACAACACAGCTAAACCCAACCCAAACAGCCAAAACACACAAAACGAACAGCCACCCAGCCAAACACACACACTCGTGACACACAGCTCTGCACGCACTCGAATTTCTGGTTTCCGGCGTGATCACGACTTCATGTGCTCTTCCGATACTTTTTCCAAATGCCCGAACTGAACTGAACCGAACGGCCGAACCCGAACTCGGCGAATGACCCGAATGCCCAAACCGAACGCCCAAACCGAATGCAACAGAACCGAATGGCCGAACACGAACCGTGATCTGTCGCCAATCCTTATGATTCGAGAACCCAGGCCAGAGTCCTAGGGGGTTTTACCATTAAGAACTCCTAGTTCCTGCATACACACAGCACTCTGGCCTTCTTGGTGTCCACGGTCTCAGTCTGTGTACACTCATGGCCCTAGGTTCTCGCTAGGCTGGCCTCTGAGCTTGCAAATAGCCCTGGTATTTTGAAGGTCCCTGGCCTCCAGCCTTCCAGGATCCTCCCTCCTACTGCCCTTGCAACTGGCTCTTTTTCTCTAGGGACTGGAGGTGAGCATCCTGGGCAGTAGATTACACTCTCCTGGCTTCTACTGTGTCTGTACAATCAGAAACCTGGTCGCATGTTACATCACTGGTTCCTCAGCTTCTACTGTGGGTGTGGGGCCCACACACCAGTCCTGTGTTACATGTCTGGGTGCATCACTTTACCTACCTTGAGTTTCTGCCTTGGACCCGCTCTTGACCAGGCAACTGAGTCCCTTGATGGTCTTAGGTTCTGCCCTGTAGTCCCTACTCCTCCAGGGACTAAGTGGCTACCGTCCCCTGCTCTTTATGGCATAGGTTGCTTTCCATTTTGGGCCCACACCCTTGGCCAGGCCCAGAGGCTGCAGGTAAAACTCACCAGCCTCATAATTGGGCTTCCTTTAGACTCCACCCTAAGCCTCACTGTACTCTGCCCCACACCCCCTTGGCACTTGTGCTGCCCCCTCACATCAAGCGGGCTACCAGCTGTTGTACACTTGGCCTACTCTCATTTCAGCTCAACGGGTGCCTCACCTCCCAATGGGGGGGGGGGAGGTGGTCTTCTCTCTCCCTCTAGCAGTCCCTAGTGTTAGAAAGGCCCATTTGCCTTCTCAGGGTCCTCATGAGCCCCTTGACCACCTAGGGTGTGGTTAGGATTCCTGCCTACCTCCACAGGCAGGTCAGCTTCAGCCAGCATTGGAGCTCCTCACCCTGCTGCCCTGAAGCTAACACTGAGCTAGGCTGGGCTAATCCTCATACATAGTCCCAGCCCAGGTCACATGTCCCACCCACACTGGCCACGTGATCTCCTTTGCTCCCTGGGGGCATTGGGTTAACTCTTAAGGGGCCAGTCCCAGATAAGCAGGTGGTGAAGCACTCTAACTCACTGGGTCTTCTCCTGCAGTTACATAGTCAAGCACTTCACCATAAAGGCCTAGAGGAGAACCTACACTCTGATCACTGTAATGATAAATTGTTGACTTCTGGATGATACTCATTATATGAATCAGCATACATCAAATTCTTAGGGATAGGAAAACACGGTTCGGAAGTTCGATGTTCGGCCCAAACTTGGCCTCTTTGGACTACCGAATGCAAACACGAATGCGAACATACCGAACAGAACTGAACACTGAACGGCAAAATGGCCGAACTGTTCGGTCAGTTCGGATTGCGTTAGGGTGAGTTCGGGTGGCAAAAAAAGGTTCACTGTAAGGTCAAACGTGACAGGGAGGGGTAGTACTAGTCACTGAGGAGCAGACTTCCAGGCACCAGGGGTGGAGAGGCTTGCAAGAAATGAAACTATCTGCCTCCCCCCTTCCCAACACCTTCTGAGCTAGTCACTGTTCCTGAACAGCAGG
>QEPC01008415.1:166026-196121 GCA_003113815.1 Sphenodon punctatus | reverse complement strand
TCACATTCAAAACACTCCACAACCAAGCTCCCCCTTACCTCTTGGACCTAATCTCTCTACGCACGCCTGCACGCACTCTCCGCACTTCCTCTGTCTCCTCCCTCACTCTCCCTCATTTCTCCTGCTCACCTAACCGCCTTTGACCCTTCTCCCTTGCTGCCCCCCATTCCTGGAACTCCCTCCCCACCCACATCCACCTTGCCCCCTCCCTCCGCTCCTTCAAATCACTCCTCAAGATCCACCTTTTCCTCATCGCCTTTCCCAATGCCTGCTAGTCATTCCCCATATATTTACTGTCTGCCCCTTCCGCAGACTGTTGCAACCATCCTGATTGTAAACAAGCCAAGCACACGCACTTGAAACTTCGCATCTGCTTGAATGTTGTTTGTCTTCTCCCCTGTCTCTCCCACTGTCCCTCTCCCTGTCTCCCCCTCCTTGTCTTTTAGATTGTAACTCACAGGCAGGGACCACGTCTATTTCTATGTTTCTGTACAGCACCAAGTACATGACTGGCGCTATTTAAATGTTTATAATAATAATAATAATAATAATACCTTTCCTTCCTCATACCCTACATTTTACCTTCTCCCTTTCCCTGCCTTTATCCCCCCTGTACATTATATATAGATAGGTAGTATAGATTAGATATAGATTATATATTATAGACATATAGATTAGATTAGAATAGTTATATAGATAATTGATTAGATAATAGATAGTTTTCCTTTTCCCCTCCTCTGTCTCCTTTAGATTTAGATAGATATTAGTTGTGCACGGGAATCAATAATGATACTGATACCAAAATTAAATCAATAATGATATCGATAACAATAATGATAACAAATATCAATACTAATAACAAAAACTATATTGATATCTATAGGGATAATGAAAACAACATTGTTGTTAATAACAATAATGAAAACAACATTTTTGAATAACAAAAACAAAACCTGAAATTGACATGGATGCCTGGTGCACACTCAGAATGCATTCCCAAGTTGAAAATATGTGCATTATGTGAATGCAGTTTAAATGCAGCATTCACACAATCAATTTATATGCATAATTTTAAAAGTCTTTATTCAAGACAGTTTGGGGCACCCTGTAATGCGCTTTTCAAACATGCACATTGGATAGAAAACTTGAGGATGCAGGCAATTCCCAAGTTACTGAAATATCTGGATAAAATAATGCACACAAATCAATGATGTGGGAAAGCACTCTCTGCCTCTCCCTATGTTCCGCTCTCTCATTTCCCCTCCCTTGTCTCACTTATTTTTATTTTTACTATAACTCTTTAACACAGTGGTGTCCACAGCAGTGCCGTAATGGGAACTCTGTCTAGCAGTTTCTCCAGAAAGATCAACGACTGAATGAAAGTGGTAACTGGCAATTCCCCATGCCTTGACAAGTTGGCAAGATAGCTTGGGAAGTTTGCAGTATTGCTATATCTGTATCCAGCCTTTGAGAGCTCAAAAATTCATATTGCCACATTAAATAGAAAAACGTGACAAACTTTCCTTTCCCCACAAAATACAATATATGGTTAGACCCAATACTTGAATTCATAAATTGTTTTTTGTTTTTTAAATATTCTGCCATGACAGAGCACAGCTGGCCCTTTTGTTCACCGTGCATTCAATATGTAAGCTCAGGCACCCTATTACAATTATTTTGTATCCATTGTTGCTTTGCTTTCTGCTGTTATAAATGAATCATGTTTTGCAATTAGTCTTGCGTCGCCACAATGCCTAATAAAAAGGAAACTGAGATGTGCACACTAAAGAAATGGGAGGTGATGGTTGGCAATGCACAGAACAATACTGCCAATAGACCAATGATTGAGGGATCAGAAAAGCCACAACACTTTTCTGATAGAAATTCAAGAGCACACACACTTGTTGAATTTTCAGGGCATTGCATTTGCTGTCAAACAAAGAAGCCAAAAAAAATACTTAAAGCCCACACTTAACTCTAATTGATCTGGTGGGGTGGGGACTGGTAAACTTAAACTTAAATCTGTGAAGTACTTTAAGATCCAGAAACAGCTGTTGATTAACTATAAATGACAGGGCACCCATTTTTAAGTCTTAGCATATTTCATTTCAGAAACCACAGCATTCTTAATGCTTGCTGTAATTTGTGATCTACGATGACACCAAAGCCCTGCAAAAAATGATGGATTTTTTTGTTGGGGCAGAACTTGCTCCTCTTCAAATTTTCAAATGTGGAAAAAAATCAAAGTTTTCTACATTAATTTCATCACCTTATGTGTTGCAGTTTCACCATAAAAAAATTACTAAAAATATATCAGCAGTCAGTTAGATCACTTCATGTTTCAATGGACAAAGCTGTGTGTCAATTTCTTAAAGTTTCTTAAAGTGTTACACTGAATATATATCATAAAAGAACATTTTTAACATTTAATTTTTTGAAGTTAAATTCATATAATAATTTAAATTTTGAATACATTCTCCAGAGGGGTTTTATTACTTTTAGTCAAACTTAACCTAGTTTGGTATAGTGGATAAGGTGCTGGGAAGTCAGGACATGGACCTGGGAAGTCAGGGTTCACATCCTGCACTAGCCATGAACTCACTGAGTGGCCTTGGGCAAGTCACAACCTCTCAGACTCAGTTCCCCATCTGTAAAAATAGGAATGTGTGTGTGTGTGTGTGTTCCCCTCACCCTTGTCTAACTTAGATTGTAAACCCACTGAGCAGGAACATGTCCCTGAAATTCTGTGACTGTAAAGCTCTGTGTATGCCTAGTAGTGCTATAAAAAGAAGGAGTAGAAGTAATGCAGTGTGTTTTGTGACCACTCTACGATTAAGTTCCTTCACCAAGTTGCTGTGCTTTATTTCTAGTTCTACAGTTCTATTTCCTAGAGGTGTGCACCAGGGACCAATGGTGTTATTCATTTTCATTTTTCATTTTCGTTATTAAAAACTGTTGTTATTTGTTTTCATTAATAATAAAATTTAGTTTTTTATTATTGGTGGCATTATTAGTATTGGTCTCAGTATCGCACACACACAAAAAATGCTTTTGTTTCGTTTCCGTTTTCATCAGCATGTGTGTGAGGGGGGCTCTGTGTGTGTGTTTGTGTGTGTGTCTCTATGTGTGGTAGAAGTGGCAGTGGCAGAAATGCCAGCAGACTGCATCTCAGTATAGCCTGTTAACAGGAGAACTCCCTCCCACTCGTGACTATTGGAGGGTGGGTACCTCAATATCCACCGTTCCTTAACTTCGGGTGGATTAGCCCAATTTCTTAAACCGGGGGTCTCTACGTGTTCAAAAAGGATCAGTCTGAGGACAGGTACACGCCACAGTCAGGGTATGTTCCCCTCCCAAAATAGAAGAAGAGAGAAAGAGACAAATGATCCAATAAAAACTGAATGAGGTTTATTGGCTTACAAAAAGGCAAGTTACGAAACACACACACACACCTATACCAAATATAGAAACATAGCCCTGGTCTGCCTGGCAGGATACACGAGGGAGAATACAAGCAGCTGCGGGGAAAGTGAAAGTAAGATAGGAGAAAAAGGGGGGGGGTTAGCTCGGTGAAGACACAGCAAGAGAGAGAGAGAGAGAGTGAGTCTGGACCTATGGTTTACCTCTCCTAGCTGATTGCACAAGGGATCAGCAGCCCAGGACCCAGCAAAGTTTGGGGGGGTGGAAGAAAGAGAGGGACAGACTGAAGTCTGGGAGACCCCTTAGCACAGACATGTACAGAGTGAACCGCACGTATCTGCGTTCCAAAATTAACTTAACTTCGGGGGGGATTAGTCCAATTTCTTAAACCGGGGGTCTCCATGTGTTCAAAAAGGATCATTCTGAGGACAGGTGCACGCCACAGTCAGGGTATGTTCCCCTCTCAAAATAGAAGCGAGAAAGAGAGAAATGTTCCAATAAAAACTGAACAAGGTTTATTGGTTTACAAAAAGGCAAGGTTATGAAACACGCCCACCCCTATACCGAATATAGAAACACAGCCCCGGTCTGGCTGGTGGGATATACGAGGGAGAATACAAGCGGCTGTGGGGAAAGTGAAAGTAAGATAGGAGAAAAAGGGGGGGTAGTCTGGTGAAGACACAGCGAGAGAGAGAGAGAGAGAGAGAGAGAGAGAGAGAGTCTGGACCTATGGTTTACCTCTCCTAGCTGATTGCACAAGGGATCAGCAGTCCAGGATCCAGTGAAGGTCAGGAAGGTGGAAAAAAGAGAGGGGTAGACTGAAGTCTGGGAGACCCCTTGGCACAGACACGTACAGAGCGAACTGCATGTATCTATGTTCCAAGATTTCTCTCCCTTTGACGAGGAAACCAGGGGAAGTTATAGGGCTTTGGACAAAGGATATTGGGAGGCTAGGATTGGTAGTTGGGGGTGTACAATGGGCTGACGAGGGGAGAAACCAAAACGTCTACTTCCATCACAACAAAGGCTATCCTAGATGCATAAGATACCATTAACACACAGGGGAAAGGTAAATAAAAAGTGGCTAGCAGATAGTTAGGGAGGGGAGGAAGAAACTTCCTTGGTACAAAGGAGGCACCAGGTGTGAATCAAGTGCCACAAAGTGCCACCTGGATTCTAGGGTGTTGGCTTCCAGGGTGCCCACAGCCTTCCCTGTCTTGGGGAATGTTTTTGCCATGAGTCATGATCACTGGTGCTTTGTTAACAGGAAGAATGCCCTTTTCCTTAATGACTCCATGATTTACTCTGGGCATCCTCCCTTCAACCCTTTTCCCAAGTTCAAGCTGATATCCCACATGAGTGACCTACTTTTGCCAAGTTCCATGGCGGCTGGGCCCCATCCTGGTTCTGCCTTTTACAAGTCCCCCCCTTTGCTCATGTATCTCATATGGGGGGGTTCATCCTTTCAAGCCCCTTTTCCAATGTCTGCTGGCCTTTGGTCACGTCTGGGGGCTGCCCTTCCAAGCTCCCCTTTTGCCCAGGTTCGTTGGCCCTTGATCACACAGCATGGGGGGCTGTATCCATTTTGGGGAACATCTAGGTCACACTTATCAAGCCCACACACACAAACACAGGGATTGTTCATCCCTACAATTTACCATGCTTTGGCTTTGGCCAATGGCCATCCTTCTGCGAAGCTCCAGGGTAGCCTTCCTCCTTCATCTCTCTGACTTCTGAAGGGAGTTCTTAGCCTCCTCCTTGTTACTCTCTCACACTGAACTGTGAGTTCAGGCATATAGAGAGCATCAGTGTTTCAACAGTTTCCTCCTCTGCTTCCAATTAGACCAATTTGCCACAAATGCTTGCACTAATACCTCCTGCAACTGGTCACACACTGTAACTCCTCATAGTAGTCTGCATCGCAATGCCTCAATCTGAAAATGCTTAGGAGGTGATCTATTAACATCAATTTAGGGTAGCCACTGGACCCCAAACCAGTTTTATAAGATATCCAATTTTTCCTTTTCAAATAATTGGAGCTAATTCAATGGATACAAGGCAAAATAATGAAGAAAGCTACAAAATTGGTGGGTTCTTTATCTTTGCAATCACAACATAAAAATGACTTGATTTCCAAACCACTTTAATAAAAATGACATTTTCCTAAAAACCAAGCCAAGAAAGGCTAAATTTTAAACAGACGAACCCTTAACCCAAGTCTGTAATCTTCCATGGCCCTGACCAATTAGTGTGTTTCTCTGGATGAAAATATCTATACCTGTAAAAATGTGTGTGGAAGATTAGGGGCTGTGTGATTGAAAATTAATCCAAATTAAAATGTTGTGCATAAAAAATATCTACACTTAAAATTGGTATAGTGTCCAATTTTCTTATTTTTCAAGTACAGAAAGATGGATAATATACAGTCACAGTTCACACTGAGATTGTCTTACATTTGGCACAAGGTTGCATGCTATTCTAAAAGACAACTCTTTTTCAATTCCCATCTCTAGTCTAGACATTCAGACCAATCCTCTGGGTGCTTAATCCAGAGTACTTCCCTTCTCTAGAAGTCGTCTCTTGATTGTGATGTGACCACCTGTCTCTAACCTTCCATTTGGGGGAATTCATGACTGTCTCCTTCAAAGCATCTAGAGCCTTCCCTGTAGGGAAGCAATGACAGCACCAGGGCCTAGCATCTTCTAACTTACTTTCATTAGTCAAGAGAGGTTTGGGTCCAATTTGCTAGTGGCTTGACAGAACTAACGCAATATTTCTTCCAGCTCCTGAAGGGGCACAGGTTGAAACTGATTAAGACAATCCTGAGCAGTCAATACCCCTCGTATCAGTACTCATTTAATAAGTGCTGCCATGTCCTCCTGAATCTAGGTAATTTTGGCAGTTAAGAAATTGACAAATTTGTCACACCTCTGGTGAGTTGGTCTAATAACTGAGATTAGATATTCTGGACTAATGAGACTAGGCATCGCTCAAATCAGCTCACAAGGGAAAGATTCTACTGCCACTACATCAGAAGAATGGAATCACTTCCTTACCTCTGTAACTGTCTTAATGCAAGTCAACTCTTTCAGAACTCTTTATAGAACATGGGGGACCTGAGACAGCTGAACCAGTAGAGTAGGTGATTAGATCTCAGGTGGAGCTTGACTTGTGCGGAATCCGGCCAATTCTGGTACAGATGATTTTTGAAGGATTATGCCATATCTGTGTTGGCAGCGAAGAAAGCGTTCTTCTCTGCTATCATAGTGCCTTCAACATCTCATGCTGCAGAGCTGATTAATCTGGTTTGTCTCCGCTGTGAACTAGAATGTCATCAATTGCCCCATGACATTTTTATTAATTTCTTTGCAGACAAAATCACTCAAAATCACCACTACTTGGGTGCTGCTACTTCGACTACAGAGTCAGGCCGCTTTTAGACGTGCAGCTGGATCAGGCGGGGGAGCGGCGAAACAGCCGCGGCGCTGTTTTAGACAAACCGAAAGCGGAAGTTGTGCACTTGATCCGGCGCCGCGCATTCTTTTCCGGCCGCGTATGTCACCCCAGAGAGATCAGGGTGGTACGCTCGCGGTTGGCAAAGAATGCGCAGCCCCGGATCACGTGCACAACTTCCGCTTCCGGTTCGTCTAAAACAGCGCCGTGGCTGTTTTGCTGGTCCCGCGCCTGATCACAGCTGCACGTCTAAAAGCGGCCTCAGAGTTTGGGGTTGTGGATGCTCAGCCTTGTCTTATTTCTTTGCATCCATTTCAATTAGTGTTGCCCACTGATAAGAACATGAGAACATAAGAACATAAGTAGTGCCATACTGAGTCAGAACAATAGTCCATCAATCCCAGCATCCTGTCCTCCAACAGTGGCTAATCTTGATTTCATGGGAGAATAACCAACAGTCACAATGGGCAATCCATTCCCCGTTGTTCACTCCCAGCTCCCTACAGTAAGAAGTTCATCTCGTAAGCTACTTGTTTAATAGTCATTAATGGATCTATTCTCTAAGAACTTATCCAGTCCTTTTTTTAAACCCAGCTATACTACTGGCCTTGACAACATCCTCTGGTAACAAATTCCATAAGTTAATTATACGTTGAGTGAAAAAGTACTTTCTTTTATTTATTTATTTTAATCTGCCAGCAGCTAGTTTCATGGAGTGTCCCCTAGTTCTAGTACTATATGAGAGGGTAAATAACCATTCCCTATCCACTCATTCCATACCACTCAAGATTTTATAAACCTCTATCATGTCCCCTCTCTGTCTTTTCTTCTCTAAGATGAAGAGACCCAGATTGTTAAGCCTCTCTTTGTACGGAAGTCATTCAATATCATTTATCGTTGCCCTTCTCTGTACCTTTTCTAGTTCAGCTATGTATTTTTTGAGATGGGGAGACCAGAACTGCACACAATATCCCAGGCACGTTCGCACAATTTGTATAGAGGCATTATGCCATCCTCAGTTTTACTATTTATCCCTTTGCGAATAACTCCTAACATTCTGTTTGCTTTTTTGACTGCTGCCGCACACTGGGCTGAGGAATTCAGTGTAGTATTGTCTACAATCACTCCCAGATCCTTTTCCTGAGTGCTAACTTCTAGCTTAGTACCCAGCATTGTGTACGCATAGTTTGGGTTATTTTTCTCTATGTGCATCACTTTGCACTTGTCCACATTAAATCTCTCATCTGCCATTTATATGGTCAGGCACCCAGTCTCGTAAGAGCCTGTTGTGGTTCTTCACAGTCTGCTCATGTTTTAACTACCTTGAATAACTTGGTTTCATATGCAAATTTGATCACCTTATTCTTAACGCCCTTTTCCAGATCATTAATGAATACATTAAATGGCACCGGTTCCAATACTGGTCCCTGGGGTACACCACTTTTTACATCTCTCCATTGTGAAAACTGACCATTCAGTCCTACTCTTTGCTTCCTTTCCTTTAACCAGTTACCAGTCCATAGTAAGACACTACCTCCTATCCCATGAGTTTTTAATTTTCTCAAGAGTTTTTTTATGTGGGACCTTATCAAATGCTTTCTGGAAATCCAGGTACACTACATCTACCAGGTCTCCCTTGCCCACATGCTTATTTACACCCTCAAAGAATTCCAACAGATTAGTGAGGCATGACTTACCTTTGCTAAATCCATGTTGACTCTTCCCCATTAAGCCATGATTGTCAACATGCCCTGTAATTCTGTCCTTAATGATAGTTTCCACCATTTTGACCAGCACAGACATCAGGCTTACTGGTGTGTAGTTTCCATGATCACCTCTGGATCCCTTTTTAAATATTGGGGTTACATTTGCCACCCTCCAGTTCTCGGGTACAGTGGCAGATTTTAGTGGCAAGTTACATATTACTAACAGTAGGTCTGCGATTTCATATTTGAGTTCCTTCAGAACTCTGGGGTGAATGCCATCTGGCCCTGGTGACCTGTTAGTATTCAGTTTGTCAATTGGCCTTAGAACATCCTCCAATGTTACGTTGATGTGTAACAGCTCTTCCAAAGCTGGATTGCTGCAATGCCCTCAAAGCTGGATTGCTGCAATGCTCTCTGCGTGAGGCTGCCCTTGATGACTGTTCCAGAGGTGCAGGTGGTGCAGAACAAGGTGGCCTGGCTCCTTTCAGGGGTGGGTCACCATGAGCACATTACACCTGTGATTTACAGTCTGCATTGGCTTCCTATAGTTTCTAGGCACAATCCAAGTTTTTGGTTTTGACCTTTAAGAGCCTAAATGGCCTGTGCCCCACATATTTGTGTCAAACTCTGGGGGTAGGAGTCTAGGAAGAGTTGAAGGAAACAATGGAAGAGTACAGCAGAAGTAAAGGAAACTTCTCAGCCATTCTCCAATGCCCAAGAGGCTTGGTGCTCAGCACAGAGCCAGGTACACAGGCCCCAGAGAGCTAGACAGCTTATCATCAAGGTCAAGAAGGGTGAGGCCAGTGCACGACTCACACTCCGCAAACCAGGCCGTTCCCCATCCCCCAACCTCATCCGCATCCCGTGCCTTCCCAATCACCAATTGCCTTTTTCCTGCTCCCTCTGGAACTGCCGCTCATCCGTGGCTAAAGCTCCCTTCATCCACGATCTCTTCCTCTCTCGCCCCTTTCAACTCCTTGCTCTTACAGAAACCTGGATCACGCCCTCCAACTCTGTTACCCCGGCCGCTCTATGCTCCGGGGGCCTGTCGTTCTCTCACCGCCCCCGCCCTGAAGGCCTGGGTGGTGGTGTGGGCTTACTCCTTGCTAAGCACTGCCAATTCAAAACCCTCTCCCCTCCTCCCTCCCCCTCCTTCCCTTCCTTTGAGGCCCACTCTGTGCGCTTATACTCCCCTCTACACCTTCGGGTTGCTGTCATCTACCGCCCCCCGGGTTCCCTCTCCTCTTTCCTCCCAGACTTTGAATCCTGGCTCACCTTCTTCCTCTCCGATGATATCCCCACTCTTATCCTTGGTGATTTCAACATTCACGTTGACACGCCTTCCGCCCCCTCTGTTTCCCGCTTTCTCTCTCTCACTTCCTCCTTTAATCTCCGACTCTGGACCGACTCCCCCACTCATACTGACGGCCATTCCCTCGACCTCATCTTCACTCGAAACTGTTCTCTTACTGACCTCTCCTTTGACCCCTGCCCTAATTCTGATCACTTCCTCGCCTCCTTCAGCCTTTCCCACCGACCCCCCTCCTCCTCCCCCTCTATGCGCCCCTTCCGCAATATGCAGGCCCTTACTCCCTCGGAGTTTGCCTCAAATCTTTCCCCCCTTCTCCCCCCCGTTTTCGCCTCCTCCTCCCCTGACTCTGCCGTCTCTGCTCTCAACGCTTCTCTCTCCTCGACCCTTGACTCTCTTGCCCCCCCCTCTGCTCGCCCCGTCCGCCCCCTCGACCCCCGCCCCTGGCTTACCCCTGCCATCCGCTACCTCCGCTCCTGCGCCCGGGCTGCCGAACGCCTCTGGCGCAAATCCCGCTCCCTCCCTGACTTCCTCCATTACAAATTCTCCCTCTCCTCCCTCTCCTCGGCTATCTCCCTAGCTAGGCAGCGCTATTATGCCTCTAGGATCGAATCTTTCTCCCGCGACCCTCGCCGCCTTTTCTCTACTTTCGACTCCCTTCTCAAACCCCCCTGCCCTCCCCCGCCCTCTTCCCTTGCTGCTCGGGATCTTGCGTCGTTCTTCACCTCCAAGATTGACAAGATCCGTCGGGATATTGCCTCCCGCCCTCCTCCGCCCCCCGCTCCCCTCCCGCCCCCTCCCCCGCCCCCCTCCCTCCTCGCATCCTTCCCTCCTGCCTCTCTCCAGGAAATCTCTGCTCTTCTCTCTTCATCCAACCCCTCCACCTGCCCCCTTGACCCGATCCCCTCCCGCCTCCTGACCTCTATTGCTCCCACTGTCGCTCCCCCCCTTCTGCATGTTGTCAATCTCTCCCTTTCCACAGGCTCCTTCCCCTCTGCCTTCAAACATGCCACTGTCTCCCCCATCCTCAAAAAGCCTACCCTGGACCCTTTCGATCCCTCTAGTTACCGGCCGGTCTCCCTCCTTCCCTTTGCTTCGAAGCTCCTGGAACGTGTCGTCTACTCCCGCTGCCTGAACCTCCTCTCTGCCAACTCCTCCCTCGACCCTCTCCAGTCCGGCTTCCGCCCCCTCCACTCTACTGAAACTGCCCTGGCCAAGATCACCAATGATCTACTTGTCGCTAAATCGAAGCGCCACTACTCCGTTCTTGTCCTCCTTGACCTCTCTGCTGCCTTTGACACTGTCGACCACTCGCTCCTCTTGGACTCGCTTTACTCTTTGGGCTTCCGTGGCTCTGTCTTTGACTGGTTCTCCTCCTACCTCTCTGACCGCTCCTTTAATGTCTCCCTCCCCGAGTCGACCTCCCCCTCCCTTCCCCTCTCGGTTGGGGTTCCCCAAGGTTCTGTCCTTGGCCCTCTCCTCTTCTCTATCTACACCCGGTCCCTTGGTGAAATTATTGCCTCCCACGGGTTCCAATACCATCTCTATGCTGATGACACCCAACTCTATCTCTCTACCCCCTCTCTCTCCTCCTCTGTCCGCTCACGCCTCGTCGACTGCCTCTCTGATATCTCCGCCTGGATGTCCCGACGCCAACTCAAACTGAACATGGCCAAGACTGAACTCCTCATTTTTCCTCCATCCCCCTCCTCTCCCTCTGACCTGACCATCTGCATTGATGGGGTCACCATCCGTCCTGTTCTCCGTGCCCGCAGCTTGGGCTTCATTTTTGACACGCACCTCTCCTTTAAACCTTACATTGACTCTGTGGCCAAATCCTGCCGATTCGCTCTCCTCAACATTGCCCGCATTCGCCCCTTTCTATCTGTCTCCTCGGCCAAAATCCTTGTTCATGCCATGGTTATCTCTCGCCTCGACTACTGCAACCTCCTCCTTGCTGGCCTCCCTCGCTCCCACCTGTCCCCCCTTGTGGCGATCCAAAACTCTGCCGCCAAGGTCATTCACTCTGCCCGTCGCTTCGACCATGTGACGCCTCTCCTCCTCTCCCTTCACTGGCTCCCCCTTCCTGAACGTATCCTGTTCAAACTCCTGGTTTTCACGTTCAAATCGCTCCATGACCAAGCTCCCCCTTACCTCTCGGACCTAATCGCCCTACGCGCTCCTGCGCGCGCTCTCCGCTCTTCCGCTGTCCCCTCCCTCGCTCTCCCTCGCTTCTCCTGCTCGCCCAACCGCCTTCGTCCCTTCTCCCTCGCTGCCCCGCATGCCTGGAACTCCCTCCCTGCCGACGTCCGCCTCGCCTCCTCCCTCCGCTCCTTCAAATCCCTCCTCAAGACCCACCTTTTCCATGCTGCCTTTCCCAATGCCCTCTAGTCTTTCCCCTTGCTCTTACTGTCAGCCCTCCTCTGCTGACTGCTGCTACCGACCACCTTGTAACCAAGCCAAGTACACGCACCTGAGACTTCGCATCCGCCTGAATGTTTGTTTGTCTTCTCCCATGTCTCTCCCGCTGTCCCCTCTCCCTGTCTCCCCCTCCTTGTCTTTTAGATTGTAAGCCACAGGCAGGGACCGCATCTGATTGTATGTTCTGTACAGCGCCAGGTTGCAACTGGCGCTTTATAAATTTTTAATAATAATAATAATAATAATGAGAGAACAGAGCTGAGAGCAAGAAGATACAGAAACCAACATGGGGTAAGAGGACCCATTGGGGACTAGGCGAGACAAGGAGTGGTTGGGGAACCAGGCATATAGGGAACTAGGGCTTAGCAAGGTGAGGATAAACCAGACAGGGAAAAACCAGGACTTGGCTAGGAGAGACAAGGTAGGGCTCTAGGACTTGGCAAGGTGAGGAGGGAAAGGACAAGCCACAAACAACAAGCAGTCAAGATTATGAGAGAGGAAGGACTAAGGAAATACTGTACGGAAATACAACACAAGCAATACCTGTACATAGACTAGGAGACTAAGAAAAGGAGCAAGATATGGAGCAGGAGACTATAAGGAAACTGGGAAACTAAGAGGGAAACAAGAATCTGTACAACCTGCTACAAGGAGGAAGGGAGACTCTAAGGGTAAACAAGAAGCTGAGAGAGGAACTATGAGCAGGTTACGGAACTGAAAGGGGAACGAGACATGAAGCGGGGATTCGAAGGAAACTGGGAAGCTATGAAGGTGGGACCAGGCACTAAGCAAGGGAATAAGAAGGGGCTAGAGGCACGGTGGCCAGATAATTATGCAAATTTGAGAGGACACTTATGAGAAATTAAAATAGAGGTTGCAGGTCTGCATTGGCTCCAATGAAATTGGTATTTCTCATAGGTGTCCTCTAAAATGTGCATATCTAGCAATCCTAGCTAGATGACTACAGCAGGGGATAAGGCAAAGGCGAAAGCCAAAAGCTGCAATAAAGTAAGTAAGTAAGTAAGTACAAAGGGGAATAAGAGACTGAACAAGGAACTATGAATATGCAGGGGCAGCAGAGGAGGGAAAACAGGGAGCACAACAAGGAGCTACTAAAAAGGGACTAAGGCTAAAGCCTAAGTGGAAAAAATAGGTGGGAGGAAGCACACACAACAAGGCAACAACTAAAAGGAATATGGGGGCTGTAGCAAATGATAAAGGGAAATAAAACATACAAAGTTATATACAAAGGGAGACAGAAAAACAATGGGTAAAAAACCAAAGTAACAGTGGAGCTGTAGCGACCCTAGCCTCCTGTAGCTCCTAGCCAAGCTTATAAGAGGCTGGAATCAATCAGGAAGCTGAAAGGTGTGGCTGTAAACAGTACAAGGAGAGAAAATACCCTGGGGAAATTCAGAGCATGAACAGGCCAAGGGGTGGCACAAGGGGAAAAGCAGCCACTTCCCAGTCCCAAAGGCAAAGGGGTTCAGGATCCATCCTTTCCTACTGTGTTCTGCTGCAACCCTTGAGGTCGGCCAGGAGTGCTTCCTTGCAGATACCACCTGTCAATCTTGTTCATACGACAAGGGCCAGAAGAGAGGTGTTCTCGGTTGCTGCCAATACTGTGGAACTCCCTTCCCCCAGCATATTTTGGAGGCAATGTAAAACTTTTCATTTTGGTAAAGCATTCGGCAGGCCGGGGCTGGGGTTGGTGTGTTTAGGGGTGAGTGTAGGGTTTAAGGGATTTTAAAATTCTAGTTTGTATTTTTAATGATGTAAGTCACCCTGAGCCATAGGGGAAGGGTGGGGTAGACATTTAAATAAATAAATAAATAAATAAATAAATAAATTGGAATGTGACAGGTATCAGTGCCACCATGGTGAGTCCACCAATCAAGCAGCATGAAGCGGTCATTTGAGTGTTACCTGATAATGGCTCTGGCAAGATGTTATACTGCCCAACCAGCTCACCAATATGGGACATTTCTCATCAAACTCTACGCAATTCATTTTTAAATGGATGAAAAGGCAACCCAACTGCTGGTTCCCTTGGCACTGCCCTTTATTAGTGGGGTAGGAAGGCAGATATGAAGGCAACGAGAAAGGAGCAGTCCAGGAGGAAACAGTCTAGCAGCACTCAGTGAGAAGTTTTGCTAAAGAAAGGGCCATATCTCTCCTCCAAGTGCTGCTGCTGATGCTTTTTCTTCTTCTACTTTATTAAATAATTAATAATAATAAATTATTATTATTATTATTATTATTATTATTATTGTGGGTGCTACCTTGCATTTGGAACTTCTGTTCTTTTACTAAACTTAGCTGAAATTGGTCTGAAGAATGACAAGTTATTATGGGAACACATACTAATCATATAAGCTTTTTTTCCATAGGAAATCAGGCTATATTTGGGGGGAACTACAGCAGGTTTAGCGTGAACTCATTTCATAGCTATTGTACTTCTTTCTAGATAGGCATCTATGGACCTTTGAAGTTTGGACTAAATTCGATGAAACACTTTCCTGTGAAAGAGCTGTTAAAGAAAAGCTTGCTACAAAGAGGAAAAACTTTGGCATCCATGATTTTATTATCTAATTAAATAGTAAGCAAATGCAAAGTGAAGTAAGAAAGAATATTTTACTCTGAGAGATATTGTCTTTGGAGAGGTTTATTAAGAATTACATCTATGCTAAATAGAGGTGTGCACCAGGGACCCATGTTGTTTTTAATTTTAATTTGTCATTTTTGGTGTTTAAATCTGTCATTTTCTTTTTGAAAAATATCAAAATTTCATTTTCAGTTTTGCTTTTGTTTTCAATTTCCATTAGTTTCAATTGAAAAAATATTTTTGACTGTAGATTTTTTCTCCTTCATTATATTTAGATGAAAGTTGGAAGGATTGTACCTTAAATGGAATGCATTCAGTGTACCAAATTTCAGGAAGATTGGATAAAGGAATCAGATTTTATAAGCAGTTGAATTATGCTATTTTACAAAAATCTGCATATACATTCCTGGCTGTAACTACTTTGTCTACCATCTAATGTAGATTACCCTTGACAAGTTTATATGCCTCCCCATGTTTAATACATATGCAAATTTTCGGAAGGATTGGATAAAGGGTCCTGGTGGTATATGCAATTATCCTATAAAAGTATGTCTGATGGTAACATCTTTGTAATCCAACCAGCATACATGATATTTTGCAGGGCTGTATCTCACACATTCAGGATAATCTCTGCCAAATATCAGAAAGATGTGATACCGGGTTCCAATTTTATATGCCTGCACAGCATATGCAGAGAATAAGCCTCTGCCAGGGATTCTCTTACATGTCACTGTGATATAAGATCGGTTTGTGACACCAATTGGTCAGCAGAAATATCAACCAAATATCCTCATTCTGTGCTGCGACCATCCCAACTTCTCTCCAGTCTCCTCCACTTGTTACTGGGAAATTGGAAGCATCTGTTTAGGAAAGAGCTAATAGAGATTCTCTTATGTCCTCTGACAGTACTGCAGGATGTGATTGTGATGATAATTGGCCAGCCTGGATGTGTAAACTATGTCTCCTGATTTCTGGGATGCTATCCCCAAAGTCCCAGTTAGGTCCCTTCTATGCCCGCCTCAGGACCACCCCCAATTGGTCTTGTAAAGCTGGAAGCATGCAGTAATTGGCCAGTGAATGTGCCTGTCTGTTTGTTGGGTTACTCCTAATCCTCCCACCTACAGTCTCCCTCCCCCTGCCATGCTAGATGCCTGCTTCTGACTGGCACGGCATGTGCTATTATTTATCTGAATAATGGTCTTCAAGGGGACAACTTCAATTGCGTATAAAATTGGGTCCCTTTATCAAATTGTCCTATAATTTGGCAGAGATGAAAGTGAAAATGTGTGATAAATGTCTGCCAAATTAAGTGTAAACAGGATGGAATATAAAATGTTACAGCTGGAAATATATTTTTAAGTTAATAGCATATAACATCAAGACACTTTTTCCAATATTTCTGAAATTTGGTATTATCAGTACACTAGTGGAGGGATATAATATGCCAAGGATTCATGAAAACTGGATGGAAGATAAAAAAGGTGTATCAAGAAATGTGCATGGAACTTTTCTTAAAATCAAAACATTCAATTGCTTCTACAATTGGTCCCTTTTATCCATTCTTTTCAAAATTGGTACGTTTAGTGCCCTTCATTGGGGGTACAATCTCCCCAAGTTGTATCATAATCGAATAATTAAAAAAAAAATTATACCAGAAATACATTTTTCAGTTTTTTCCCATTATTTCAAAAATTAAATTTTGTTTTTGTTTTTGTTTTCATTATTATTATTTTCAATTTCTTTTTTACAATAAAGAAAATGAAAATCACAATTTTTGTTTTTGTTATCAGAATAACAAAAATGAAATGCACACCCCTAGAAGCATTTTATCCCTATTGCTCTAGTCTTCTGTTTTGCTAGTTGTGAATCAGCACCTTTGCCTATCCTATGGTGAACTTCCTCATGCCCTGACAATCACAAATTACTAATTTATATACTAAGCCATTGATTTTTATCATGTCATGTTAGTTTTCATGTGTTAACATTTTACCATTCTTTAACCTAGTTTTGGGAGCCCAACCTCGATTCTTAACAACATTTCAAAGGCATTCAGCATGTGCCCAGGTAGGCAACTGTTTTTGCATCAAGTTTGGGCTGAACAGAAATAATTGCTTTTCCATGAGAGGGTGATGGAAAGTAAAGTAAAAAATATATGTGGGAAGTTGGGAATCCTGTTTTTCTAAGTTTAATATGAAACAAATAGTCAAAGTTACATGTGCACAAGTTATGTGAAAAAGTAAAGCTCATGTCAACCTTTAAAATGTGCCTGATATTCTTGGTACCTTCAGTGGTTCAATAATTTTATTTTACTGCAGTCTTTCCACTTTAAAGCAGACATTTTTTAAGCAACCTTAACTAGGGTTCTCACGCCCACTCATCCATAATATATTCTCAATTTGTAAATCCTTCTCTCTGTGGCTTTCCCTCAGGAGGTATTGTTTGATTCAATTAGAAGTTTGTAAGTAAATGTAATGCTGTTGAAAGTTGCTGGATTGACAACCTGGGAGAGCTTGAGGAAATCCCTCACTAAGTCTCTGATCT
This sequence comes from Sphenodon punctatus, assembly GCA_003113815.1. Lineage (NCBI taxonomy): Eukaryota > Metazoa > Chordata > Lepidosauria > Sphenodontia > Sphenodontidae > Sphenodon > Sphenodon punctatus. The sequence continues at coordinate 178,666 of QEPC01008415.1, read as the reverse complement.
GCAAAACTCTGCACCAGTCCAAGCACCCTTTACTTCAGATGAGCTTGCATTGGTGCAGTGCTTTGAGGATTAGGCTACAAATGTCTGGCAGCCAGTGATGAAGAGAGAGCATATGCACCACTATCAAACCTGACTGCCTAATCTTAGCCTTCTAAATTCACATTTAGGCAACTAATTTAAAGTGTCAGTTTGAAAAGTCATCCATTGAGTTACCTGAGAATGTAAATGTTCATGAAGTTATTAATGTAGGTCATTACAGATGGCCATGCACCTTGGGTAAATTGTTTGAAAGGGCTTATACTATTGCCACCTGCTAGTTTCCTTATGTAAAGTATGTTGGGTTTTTTTCAGCAAATATCTAATATTTATTATGTCTTTTCCATCGCACCTTCCTGAAAGCAGTATACACTGATATAATGAAGGTTGACATATATATATATATATATATATATATATATATATANCCTGCCTCCCCCCAGACCCACTTAGTGGCCCCCTTACCTTGCCCCCACCTGACAATTACATTATACTTTTCAAAGCTTTATACAGTATGAAGGAGGTATCATTTATCCTGATATGACAGATGGGGAAACTGAGACACAGATAAGCAAAGTTTCATTTCACATCTTCATGTTGGGGCTGGTATGCACAGATTTTGGCTCCAGGAGAGAATCCGGAAGCCAAATCATACACGGGGTTTGGCTGGTGCGAACCACCACCACCCCCGCCCCGCCCACACGCCTTTGATGATAAACACCCAGAAGAGTCCAGAGCAGGGACTGGAAAAACCCTGCCCATGTTTTGACTTCCAGATTCTCTCCAGGAGCCAAAACATGTGCAGACCAACCCAGACACAAAAGTGTGAATACAGTCCAAGAGGTCAGATGATGAACCAGAAATGGAATCCCAGGATCCTGAGTCCCCTTCCAGAATCCCATCCACACAAATTTCTCTGTATCTCATATACCATCAGCAATATCTAGATTTGCATATGGCCAGTCATGCAATGGGAACAGAATGCACCTGGTCTTTTTCTGGTATCACTGGGCTTGCATGCAGTATATAAACATCTGTAATGTTGCATCATGTTGAAGCTAACAGATAGTGACTTGCCCAAAGCAACTCAGTGAGTTCATGGCTAAGACAGAATTAGAACCCTGGTTTTCCCAGTCCAAGTCCAACACCTATCTACTAGGCTAGCATCCCATTATATACACTTACTGTAGTAGAGAACAGAGAAGAATTTGGGACATACAACCTTCATCCTAAAAGGGATCTATTCAGTCCCCCTTTTAAAGTTTAAAGCTGGAAGAATAAAAATATTTTCATTTAATATTTAGAGCAAGATTAGCTAGGTATTACTGTCAGGACGCAGCGGCGCGGCTTGCCTTGGTGGCAGAGGATCCGGAGACTGCCTCGCCAAAGCCATAGAGTTGTGGGAGGAGCCCCGCTCCCCGACCCGGGGGGGGGCTCCTCTGTCCGCACCGCAGGGAGTTGCCTCCCATAAGAATGGGACCTCCCAAGAGGCCCCGGGGGGTTCCCCCCGCAGACAGCCCCCGGTCCCGCAGATGACAGGCCCCGCCCAGCCACGACGCAGCGCACGCATAGCAGCTGAGCGCACGTGGCAGGGGGGTGGGGCTCAGAGTGCTGGGAAGTGAACTCACCTGGGCAGCTCCAGACATGGATAAAAGCACCGTCGGGGCATTAGTTCCCCGCTGGTAATCGTAGCGAGAAGCTGGCCCCTGTTCCTGCCTGGTGGAAGCTAAGTGTGACCTTGTATCATTGCTTGTGTGATTGCCTGAACTCTTCTAGTCTTGCTCCCTGTTACCGCCCGCCCTGCCTGATTCCGTGTCAGTGCTGCCTGTGTAGCCCTGTGGCACCCCCCCTTCCTAGCCCTAACTTGGTCCTTGGTATTATATTTCCTTCCTGCCATTTTCCTTGCCTTTTGCTCCGCCCCTCTGTGTGCTTGAACCTCCCATAACCCCTTCCCCAGCCCCCCTTCCATTCCTTCTTCCTTCCCTCCCCTCCGCCCTCACCCCAGGCCCTTCCCCCTTCGCCCTCATTATCTGGTATCCCTCCTTGTGCTGCACTCGGGTGACCTGGGGAACGGTTGTAGCGTGCGCCTGGATACCCTATCCTCCCTCCCTATTCTGGTTGGCACATTCTCTCCTCCCCTGTGATGAAAAGGGTTGCCTCCTAAGTACCCAAGGAAAGCCCACCCAATAACCTGAAGGGATTATTGGCATCCCAGAGTGCCAACGGAGAGACGGCCTGATTCTCCTGCCTCCCCCCAGACCCACTTAGTGGCCCCCTTACCTTGCCCCCACCTGACAATTACATTATACTTTTCAAAGCTTTATACAGTATGAAGGAGGTATCATTTATCCTGATATGACAGATGGGGAAACTGAGACACAGATAAGCAAAGTTTCATTTCACATCTTCATGTTGGGGCTGGTATGCACAGATTTTGGCTCCAGGAGAGAATCCGGAAGCCAAATCATACACGGGGTTTGGCTGGTGCGAACCACCACCACCCCCGCCCCGCCCACACGCCTTTGATGATAAACACCCAGAAGAGTCCAGAGCAGGGACTGGAAAAACCCTGCCCATGTTTTGACTTCCAGATTCTCTCCAGGAGCCAAAACATGTGCAGACCAACCCAGACACAAAAGTGTGAATACAGTCCAAGAGGTCAGATGATGAACCAGAAATGGAATCCCAGGATCCTGAGTCCCCTTCCAGAATCCCATCCACACAAATTTCTCTGTATCTCATATACCATCAGCAATATCTAGATTTGCAAATGGCCAGTCATGCAATGGGAACAGAATGCACCTGGTCTTTTTCTGGTATCACTGGGCTTGCATGCAGTTAAGAAAGGGACAGTAATGTAACTGTTCCCTGCCAATCAGCTGTGAAGCAACAAAATATAGCACTCCGTCTTGAGTGCAAATTGGGGCACATTGCGCAAATAAGCAGGCTAAACCAAATCTGACAAGGAGAGAAATTGGACTGGACCAGAGTTAGGACCAGCAGTTTGAGATGGGAATAAGGGCAGAACTGATGGGGCATTCCCAATATTTAATATCCAGAATTACAGCATCACCACAACTGACACAACCTCCTATATCAGGGTGGGGAACTCCCAATCGACAGGCCACTCTCCCACTTCATCCAGCTGGCCACAACTTCCCCAGTGTCCCCTTTCAATATCTCACCTCCACATTTTTCATGACTCATAGAGTGGGAGCAGCCAGTATTTGATCTCAGGTGGGTCACTGTGAAGAACCCTCCAAGGGGCTTCCCGGGTCTCATACCTTGTAAAGCACTCCACTGGGAATCATCCCTCTGCAGAGCATCCCAGTGGGCCAGCCTTCCTCCCAGTTCCTATCCAGACTGTGGATATTGCCATACATTCAGAGTGGCCCATGACAGAGAGAAGAACGCCCCATGTTTCATATCATAGAGACATATTTTGTTTTTCACAGCTCCTCTTTCCTCTCCTCTCCTCCGCATGCATTTGATCTCACCTCCTAAGAAATGGACATGAAGCAAATTGCTAGATGGCATCGCTGATATGTCAAGAGAGACTACTCTCCCTTTCCTTTGACATTACATGGGTCTTGGAGTCGATTTTTACCACTATTCTTTGGCACTTACATTGCTTGAAAGTGCAAACTAACATGAAATGTGATGGGGTAGATTTCTGCCCTTGTTTCTGGTTTGGAGGCTGCAGCTAGTGCAGAATATGGCGGCCCGTCTCCTAACAGGGACGGGGCAGCGTGAGCACATAATACCAGTGCTCTGCGCTCTGCACTGGCTGCCTATAGCATACTGAGCCAGATTCAAGGTGTTAGTTTTGATTTACAAAGCCTTGCACGGTCTGGGCCCCTCATATCTCGGAGACCAGACCCTCTGCACCTCAGAGCGATCCCTTCAGTCCACCCAGGGTGCCTTTCTGGAGGTCCCCCATGTAAGATGGAGGCCACAATGGAGAGGGCTTTCTCGGTGGCCGGGCCATAGTTATGGAATTCCCTCCTGGAGGAGGCTCGCCTGGACCTGGACCTTTTGGCCTTTTGAAGTGTCTGTAAGACTTGGCTGTTCGCCCAGGCCTNCCCGCAGACAGCCCCCGGTCCCGCAGATGACAGGCCCCGCCCAGCCACGACGCAGCGCACGCATAGCAGCTGAGCGCACGTGGCAGGGGGGTGGGGCTCAGAGTGCTGGGAAGTGAACTCACCTGGGCAGCTCCAGACATGGATAAAAGCACCGTCGGGGCATTAGTTCCCCGCCGGTAATCGTAGAGAGAAGCTGGCCCCTGTTCCTGCCTGGTGGAAGCTAAGTGTGACCTTGTATCATTGCTTGTGTGATTGCCTGAACTCTTCTAGTCTTGCTCCCTGTTACCGCCCGCCCTGCCTGATTCCGTGTCAGTGCTGCCTGTGTAGCCCTGTGGCACCCCCCCTTCCTAGCCCTAACTTGGTCCTTGGTATTATATTTCCTTCCTGCCATTTTCCTTGCCTTTTGCTCCGCCCCTCTGTGTGCTTGAACCTCCCATAACCCCTTCCCCAGCCCCCCTTCCATTCCTTCTTCCTTCCCTCCCCTCCGCCCTCACCCCAGGCCCTTCCCCCTTCGCCCTCATTATCTGGTATCCCTCCTTGTGCTGCACTCGGGTGACCTGGGGAACGGTTGTAGCGTGCGCCTGGATACCCTATCCTCCCTCCCTATTCTGGTTGGCACATTCTCTCCTCCCCTGTGATGAAAAGGGTTGCCTCCTAAGTACCCAAGGAAAGCCCACCCAATAACCTGAAGGGATTATTGGCATCCCAGAGTGCCAACGGAGAGACGGCCTGATTCTCCTGCCTCCCCCCAGACCCACTTAGTGGCCCCCTTACCTTGCCCCCACCTGACAATTACATTATACTTTTCAAAGCTTTATACAGTATGAAGGAGGTATCATTTATCCTGATATGACAGATGGGGAAACTGAGACACAGATAAGCAAAGTTTCATTTCACATCTTCATGTTGGGGCTGGTATGCACAGATTTTGGCTCCAGGAGAGAATCCGGAAGCCAAATCATACACGGGGTTTGGCTGGTGCGAACCACCACCACCCCCGCCCCGCCCACACGCCTTTGATGATAAACACCCAGAAGAGTCCAGAGCAGGGACTGGAAAAACCCTGCCCATGTTTTGACTTCCAGATTCTCTCCAGGAGCCAAAACATGTGCAGACCAACCCAGACACAAAAGTGTGAATACAGTCCAAGAGGTCAGATGATGAACCAGAAATGGAATCCCAGGATCCTGAGTCCCCTTCCAGAATCCCATCCACACAAATTTCTCTGTATCTCATATACCATCAGCAATATCTAGATTTGCAAATGGCCAGTCATGCAATGGGAACAGAATGCACCTGGTCTTTTTCTGGTATCACTGGGCTTGCATGCAGTTAAGAAAGGGACAGTAATGTAACTGTTCCCTGCCAATCAGCTGTGAAGCAACAAAATATAGCACTCCGTCTTGAGTGCAAATTGGGGCACATTGCGCAAATAAGCAGGCTAAACCAAATCTGACAAGGAGAGAAATTGGACTGGACCAGAGTTAGGACCAGCAGTTTGAGATGGGAATAAGGGCAGAACTGATGGGGCATTCCCAATATTTAATATCCAGAATTACAGCATCACCACAACTGACACAACCTCCTATATCAGGGTGGGGAACTCCCAATCGACAGGCCACTCTCCCACTTCATCCAGCTGGCCACAACTTCCCCAGTGTCCCCTTTCAATATCTCACCTCCACATTTTTCATGACTCATAGAGTGGGAGCAGCCAGTATTTGATCTCAGGTGGGTCACTGTGAAGAACCCTCCAAGGGGCTTCCCGGGTCTCATACCTTGTAAAGCACTCCACTGGGAATCATCCCTCTGCAGAGCATCCCAGTGGGCCAGCCTTCCTCCCAGTTCCTATCCAGACTGTGGATATTGCCATACATTCAGAGTGGCCCATGACAGAGAGAAGAACGCCCCATGTTTCATATCATAGAGACATATTTTGTTTTTCACAGCTCCTCTTTCCTCTCCTCTCCTCCGCATGCATTTGATCTCACCTCCTAAGAAATGGACATGAAGCAAATTGCTAGATGGCATCGCTGATATGTCAAGAGAGACTACTCTCCCTTTCCTTTGACATTACATGGGTCTTGGAGTCGATTTTTACCACTATTCTTTGGCACTTACATTGCTTGAAAGTGCAAACTAACATGAAATGTGATGGGGTAGATTTCTGCCCTTGTTTCTGGTTTGGAGGCTGCAGCTAGTGCAGAATATGGCGGCCCGTCTCCTAACAGGGACGGGGCAGCGTGAGCACATAATACCAGTGCTCTGCGCTCTGCACTGGCTGCCTATAGCATACTGAGCCAGATTCAAGGTGTTAGTTTTGATTTACAAAGCCTTGCACGGTCTGGGCCCCTCATATCTCGGAGACCAGACCCTCTGCACCTCAGAGCGATCCCTTCAGTCCACCCAGGGTGCCTTTCTGGAGGTCCCCCATGTAAGATGGGGGGCCACAATGGAGAGGGCTTTCTCGGTGGCCGGGCCTTAGTTATGGAATTCCCTCCTGGAGGAGGCTCGCCTGGACCTGGACCTTTTGGCCTTTTGAAGTGTCTGTAAGACTTGGCTGTTCGCCCAGGCCTTCAGAGGAGAGGGTGGGGTGGTGGTGTAGGGAACAGGTGTTGGAGGGGAGGGTGGGAGGAGAGGGGAGGGAAGGGAGGGGAATGTTTGGGGGGTAGTTTTAATTATTCATATTGTTGTTTTTATGTATTTTATTGTTGTTTTACTGTTCTGAGTCGCTCCGAGATGTTGTAGGCATGAGGGAGCGGCCAATAAATATAAATAAATAAATAAATTTAGTCCATGGTATAACGCATCGGGGTAGATTTCTATCCCAAGGCGTTTTTATTTTTATTTTTTAAAGGGTTAATGGTAACCACCTTTCTTTTGGGGATATTGTGTACCTGCGTGCAGGGGACAATGTCCTAAAAGGGCAAAGTTGAAAAGCTACTAGCTTGTATGGTTGTGTATGTCATTTTCATTATATCAATAATGAAAATGAAATTCGTCATTTTCGTTATTTTTATTGCAGTAACAAAAATGACAAAAATTAATAATGAAATCAATAACGATAACAAAAGTCATTACTGATTTTGTTATTGCCTGGCAGGTTTTTTTTTTGAGGTAAATGTGGTGAGGGAAGGAGGGAACAGACATCTCGCATCCAGAAACAGTGTTGGACTCTTGAACTGGGTCTGTGATGGGAGGGGAAGGACCTGATGGATGCAAGCAGGTCTCGGGCAGTTGAATGGTACTCTATGATCGCTCAATGCTGCCTGACTCCCAGAACCAATTAGGGGAGCTCTAGGGGAGGACACTGCAACCCTTTATACTGCAGAGCTGGGCTGCTTGACTCTGGTTCTGTGTTAGCACTTGTTCTGTCAGGGTGCATTTGCAGACTCTGCTGGTGCTTTAGATATAGATATAGATAGATGGATATTCCCTTCCCCTGTCTGTCTCCCCCTGGCCATATATTATATTGATATAGATACTAGTTGTATAGACAGAGATTGGATATTTAGATAATAGGTTGTTTTATTATATATATTAGGATTATATGGGGGATGTATCAATTACACCCTTGTCATGGACGGATCATTATCTCCTCCAGACCGATTTCCTGGCACATGTCTGCCCCCATAGAGGTGTAGGATCAGTTCAGTTGGTGCACCCCCGGAGACTTATGGAACCAGAGAAGTTCCGGAATGCCATAGGCGAATTGCCTCCTTATCTCAATGACCATTCGCTCGATGACCTCATTGTCTTCTGGAACAACATGTTGACTGAGGCCATAGATCGAACAGATGCCAGGCATCCACTTCTGGAATGCCGATGACATGGGTCCCCTTGGTTTACAGAGGACCTGCACCGGATAAAGCGGGAAGGATGTCAGTTGGAGCAATGGTGGTGCCGGAGACGTGCTGAAGCTGATTGATTGCAACATAAAACTAGTTTAAAAGCTTATGCTGTGGTGGTATGGGCAGCAAAGAAAGAGTTCTTTGCTGTCCTCATAGAATCTGCAAAGTCACGTCCAGTGGAGCTTTTCTGGGTGGTGCAGCGGCTGGTAAGTCCGACCTCTCTCCGCCTGGAACTGGAATCTTCCAGTGCCCGCTGTGACATGTTTGTTGCCTTTTTTGTGGATAAAATTGCTCAGATTCACCATGACTTCGATGCTGCACTTATAACAGTAGGTGAACCTGAGGGGGTGGAGGACCTGTCTTGTCCAATTTCATGGGATTAATTTCAGCGGGTTTTGCCCGCTGATGTGGCATAGGTCCTTGGGGCAGTAAGGGCCACCTGTTGTAAATTAGATCTGTGCCCATCCTGGCTGGTCAAGGCCTGCTGGGAGACATTAGGGCCATTGCTGGGGGGGTGGGTTGTTGTCAATGCCTTCCTTAGGGAGGGCATGGTGCCAAGCCACCTCAAAGAGGTGGTGGTGAGGCCCCTGCTCAAGAAACCATCTCTTGACATTGACTCCCTGGCCAGCTATCGTCCAGTCTCTAACCTTCCCTTTTTAGGGAAGGTTATTGAACAAGTGGTGGCTAGGCAGCTTCAGGGGCATCTAGATCGGTTTCCTTGATCTGTCGCAGTCTGGTTTTCACCCTGGATTTGGCAGAGACTGCGCTTGTGGCTTTGGTTGATGACCTGCATCGTGAATTAGACCGGGGAAGTTCTTCTATTTTAATTCTATTAGATCTGTCGGCTGCATTTGATACCATTGACCATGAGATGTTGGTGGCTCAGCTTCGGGACCGGGTTGGGGTGGGCGGAATAGTTCTTGAATGGTTTCGCTCATTCCTGGACGGGAGAACTCAGTGTGTAGTTCTCGGGGAATGTACTTTATCTCCCTGGGACCTCATGTGTGGAGTTCCTCAGAGTTCTATTCTGTCCCCCCTCCTGTTCAATGTGTATATGCAGCCTTTGGGCGAGGTCATGAGAGGGTTTTGTGTGCGTTGTCATCAGTACGCCAATGACACACAACTTTACCTCTCTTTTTCTGTAGACCCAGACCCAGCAGTCTTGGTGCTCACCCAGTGCTTGGCAGCTGTGGGGAACTGGATGAGGGTGAGTCATCTGAGGTTGAATCCCGACAAGACGGAGGTGATGTTGGTGGGTAGGGCTGGGGTGGTGGTGGCCTGCATCATCGATGGGGTCTGCCCCCCTATGGCCACACAGGTCCGTAGCCTGGGGGTGCTCCTCAACTCACAGCTCTGCCTGGATCTCCAGGTGGAGGCTGTGGCGAAGGGAGCATTTCGCTAATTACATCTGGTACTACGGCTGCAGCCATATGTTTTGGACTCAGATCTGGCCACTATCATCCATGCCTTTATCACCTCTAGACTAGACTACTGTAACGCATCTACGTGGGGCTGCCCTTTGGGATGGTCCAGAGATTGCAGCTGGTGCAGAATGCAGCGGCCCGTCTCTTAACAGGGACGGGTCGCCACAAGCATATTACACCAGTGCTCCATTCTCTGCACTGGCTGCCTATTATCTTCCGGGCACAATTCAAGGTGCTGGTAATGACTTATAAAACCCTAAATGGCCTGGGCCTGACTTACCTATGGGACCGCCTCAGGCCCCAGATTGCATTGTGGTATCTGCAGTCGGCCGGGGACACCTGACTCGAGGTTCCCTGGGTTGCCTGGGTGGCGGCGATGGGGAGGGCGTTCTCTGTGGCTACTCCTAGGCTGTGGGAATCCCTTCTGATGGAGGCCCACCTGGCCCTGGACCTCCCCTCTTTCCGTAGACAGTGTAAGACCTGGCTGTTCCGCCAGGCCTTTAGAGAGGGAGACGGGTAGGGTAAGGAGGGGAATTCTGCCCTTTTAGTTCTTTTTATCCTTTTAAATGTTTTAAATGATATTTTATATGTGTTTTATTGATATTCTGTAAGCCGCCCTGAGCTGCTCTTGAGCAGGAGGGGGCAGGGTATAAAAATAGTAAAATAAATAAATAAATTATAGGATAGGAATATTTTGTATTATACATAGGTTAGGTTTAGCTTAGATTCTGTATATATTATATGTGTATAATATATTCATATTATATATATATATATATATATATATACACACACACACATATACACACACACACACACATGCACATATAATATAAAAAAACTATATATTATGTGTATACCAACACCAATACCGATACCAAAAACAAAATCCTTGTTTGAAATTGGTACTGATACAGATAATGACAACAATAAAGAAAAAACACATTTTGTTATTGACAAAACCAAAACCGACACATATTAATAAGAAAATGATAATGAAAAACAATAAACAAAAAGACGACATAGGACCCTGGTACACACCCCTACTAACTTGCAAGTTTTTGCAAGAGAGATGTACATGGTGTAGGAAAATACCTAGAGACATGGGGATAGAAGATATACCTGTTCTCACTGGTTTTGTAAAGCTGCCACTGACTGCACTTACTCCCTGCCTTTATTACCTCTATCACACCAGCTTAAAGGGCGTTTCTTTCTTTATGAAGATATAAAGTCACATGTCTTGTACTCCATTATCACTCCAGCTCACTTTCTCAGCAGGGAATTCTTGGCTGAAGAATAGGGGCAAGAGGGCAAAAAATCCCCTTCAATCAATTGCCCTCTGACATTTCTCACTCTGAGGTTAGCCCTCACAAAGTAAATTAGTAAAATAGCCCAAATATGTTCAGCAGATGGCATGGACATTATCGTAAAATTGGATGATATAAAACCTGGACTCATCTGCAATGATTTGTAACTATTGATCCTGCTAAAAGTAAAACATTTCTTTTTCTTTTAAGGGAGGGTTTGAAGGGAAAACCAGAATTGCTTTATTATACACTTATGTTTGTCTCTCTTTATTCCTTATGGGAAACTCTGATACATATAACATTAGAAAGTCTTAAAAGAATTGTAAAACATTTTTAAAAATTTTAAATGTTTGACCCCCTATGTGCACTAGCAAGCCAAGGCATGCTAAAGCCATCTTTAAATCAAAGTCAAATTTGGGCCCCATCCAGAAAGTACTTACACTGGTGGGACTACACACATGTAAGATTGAAGTCTTTTTCTGTTATTATTCCAAGTCTAGAACCAAGGGAAGAAAATAATCTACAAAATATTTAAACCTATGGTTTGGGTTGGTGTTTTTTTTTTGCTAAATTAAGGAAGCACATGCTTAACGTGTATGATGTGGTGTTCTGAACAATGATAGTTTCCTGAATTGGAATGAATTGTTTGCTTAGTAGTTAGTAGTAGCAGCATTAGTATTGGCATTATGATAGTAGCTAACGCAGGAGTGGCCTGACTAACAGTGCACACAATCTGCTTGATCTAGGCATCATTCTCAGGTGATTTACCAGACCACTCTTGCTGGTAGGGCTAAGATAAAAGCAAATGTTCCCAGTCCTCAGGGAAATACACACCTGTCGGAAACGTTTGCAAATCTTCTTCACTACCTTGTCAGCTCCTGGTGATTCTGCACTTCTGCCATTGTCAATATCAGTGCCTGTGATTTTTGTGTTGTTTTCTATCAATTATGTCACTTTCAGACATTTTCGATCATTTTTTGTCACTTTCTAACTTTTTTCATCACATTTTTGGGGGATTTGGGGGAACTTTTATGACAGTTTTACAGCACTTTTATGGCCATTTCCTGCACTTCTTTGACACTTAGCGTCCCCACAAGCCCCTGGGATGCATGTGGGGTGCATATGGGGCTTGGGATTGGTCCTGTAGTGGTTTTGTTCAACTCATGAAAAATAATGACCTAAAGTAGTACCATCCTGGGTCAGATCAATGGTTCATCAAACCCAACACTTGGCCAATCTCAGTCGCTTTGAAGAAGTACCCAACAGTCCCTATGGAGTGATCCATTTCCTGTTGTTCACTCCCAGCTCCCAACAGTAAGAGGTTACATTCCCCAAACCAACCTGGCTAATAGCTGCTAATGGACCTATCCTCCACTAATTTGTCCAATCCTTTTTAAACCCAACTATACTGCTGGCCTTGACCACATCCTCTGGGGAGAAATTCCACAGCTTGAGTGCCTTGAGTGAAAAAATACATTTAATTTTTTTTAAAATTTGCTACCCATTAGTTTCATGGAGTATCCCCTAGTCCTTGTACTATATGAGAGGGTAGATAACCATTCCCTGGATGATGATGATGATGATGATGATGATGATGATGATGATGATGATGGGTGTTTTCAGACATGACAGGGCGGCTTCGCCCTGTCACAGAAACAATCCTCCTACCTCTCTGACCGCTCCTTTAATGTTTCCCTCCCTGAGTCGACCTACCCCTCCCTTCCCCTTTCGGTTGGGTTCCCCCAAGGTTCTGTCCTTGGCCCTCTCCTCTTCTCTATCTACACCCTGTCCCTTGGCAAAATTATTGCCTCCCACGGATTCGAATACCATCTCTACGCTGATGACATCCAACTCTATCTCTCTACCCACTCTCTCTCCTCGTCTATCCGCTCACGCCTCATCGACTGCCTCTCTGATATCTCCGCCTGGATGTCCCGACG